>NW_019280997.1:0-50204 GCF_000648695.1 Onthophagus taurus
CAAGGTTGTTTGGTCCGCCTACCCGATATGTATTCTATGTAATGTAATGTAATGTAATGCAAGAACGTGTTGAGCTGGTTAGCCTCTATTACCAAAATCAAAATTGTGCCCGAGCGACTGCAAGGATATTTAACCAAAACCATCCTGAACGTAGTGTTCACCATAAGTACGTAATGAAATTGATTTCAAAATTTGTTGAGACGGGTTTAGTAATGGATAAAAAAAGGGCACCCATTGGAATTGTGAATGATGAAGGAGGACATGTCCAACTTATGCCAAACACGCAATCTGTACGACAACTTTCTGCAGCTTCCGATATTAGCCAATCTAACGTTTTCAAAATTTTACATAAACACAAGTTCCATCATAATTGGACCTCTGTTTATTCCTGGTCATTTAAATGGCGAAATTTATCTTGAAATGCTGAAAAATGTGATTGATCCGTTAATAACAGAAAAATTAGAAAACGATCCTCTACTACTTGAACAACAATTGCATTTCCAACAAGACGGAGCTCCTCCTCACTACGCCGCACCAGTTCGCCAATACCTCAATTTGCAATACTCCGGTCGTTGGATTGGAAGAAGAGGTCCTATAGAGTGGCCTGCCCGTTCTCCTGACCTGAACTCTCTGGACTTCTTCTTGTGGGAACATCTTAAGTCCAAGATTTTTGTGACTCAGCCTGAAAATTTGGACGAACTACGCCAACGAATTGTAAATGAGTGTCGTCACATAACTTCAATTATGCTGAACCATGTTAGAGACGGTTTTCAGTCAAGATTGTATTATTGTATGGAAGTCAATGGAGGACAATTCGAACATTTGATTTTTTGATTGTGATAAATAAAACAACATGATAAAACAATGCAATTTTTTTATTTATAACCAAAATATTCAATAAATAAAATAACAATGTCTTCTGTTTGTACTTTTATTAAAAAATGGATTATTTGTTTTTAATTCTACCGGTTTCGGTTCAATAGTAGAACCATCCTCAGGACCCTCGAATTTCGTCAGTTTATTTTTAAATCTCTTGCGATAGTTAACATGTTAAAAACTTGTTAAAAAGAAGACATTGTTATTTTATTTAATGCTTTAAAATGGAAAGAAATAACGAATACAACATTATCAAAATATTCAAGGTTGCGCATTTGAGCTAAAAAATTGATTTTTGGCGAAAACGGTTGATCAAATTTTCGTTTTTCATACAGCGGTGTAAAGAGGCTTCCAAGACCTTTCAAATGAAGTATCACTCAACTCCTCTCCCCTATTCAATTTTGAGGGGTTGAAGCACCCCCTCTTAGGGGGTTGCTCGTTCAAGCTTCAAATGACGTCAAAAGATGTCCCCCAAACAAAATCATTCGACGGGTTTCGGGAAACTTTTCTAATCACCATGGGATAAGAAATATACGGGGTGGCTCGTCTGAGATGGAACAGCTTGTATAATGGCTAGGTGACAAAAATTGTAGTAAAAGGTTTTTTGGTTTCCTAGATATCTGATATATCTCATATAAACAACATCTAGATAATGTATTTCCTGAAAGATGGATAGGTCGAGGTGGTCCAATGGTTTGGTTACCTAGATTGCGCCTGATCCTCTTGATTATTTTTTTTTGCGATCATTTAAAAAGTATAGTGTACGCCACCAAAGTACTGAGCAAGGATTACGAAATAAGATACAAGTTGCTATCGAGGCAATCCGCCAACACTCTGGTTTAGGCCTCGGTAGTGGAAGATCGTGGATTTGGGGAGCTCAATTGTGTATAGAAAATATGGGAAATAACTTCGAACATTTGCTGTGATGTTAGTATGCAATGTTCTATGAATTAAAACTAGAACTAACAGTAGCATTATCACTAGACCTAGAAACTTTCTGTCTTTTGGGAAAGCGTTTGCATCATTAATAATAAAAATTCGTTAACTCGGTACACAACAAATATTTATAGACATATAGATGTTTTAATATGTACTGCCTCGATCGCAAACAACCTCAGCTATTGATTTTATAGCTGATCAAAAGTAAAACTTCATTATCTCATAAGTACGAAGGCTTTCACGACCGATATTAATTAAACTAACACTAGCAGTATCACAAGAACTAACACTAGACCTAGAATCTTTCGGGTTAAGCCGTGCGTTTTTTGAAAAAATGTTTGACGNACTAAGTTGTTTTGTCAAATCCGGGTGGAGAAGGATTCGTTGAGTTCACCAACATCTTCCATGTGCGGCTGAGTTCCCAGCCATCTTCTCTATTCATGTTATTCCCATGTCGATGAATCTCTATCGCCTCTCTCGTCAATCTTTGGAAGTAATGTCCGTTTCTTGCTAGCACTTTCGTTTTTTCGAACTCTATGCACTTTAAAGAAACACTATTAAGAATATCTCGTTAAGGAGGCATTTGCGACCCCATGTATATTAAGACTTTTCATCTTAAGTTTTAATGTATTACCTGCCCTGGACGTCTGTCAGCAGTTTTTTGAATCACCTTGTATTTTATGCTCTTGCAAAAGATATTTTCAGTAAGACCGTATGGTTTAAAACAAATAGGCTAGAGGGCGTTATCTGCAGCGATTACATATTTTTGTGATTTTTGAAAGAAAGTTAGATGGAACGGTACTATTTACTTCACAGACCCTGAGTCACCTTAAAATTTGCTAAATATTAGCGAAAACCGTATCTCGATATCACCATCCGTTCTCGAATTATAGAAGAAAATGTTAAAAACTCGAGTGCCATCAATCGGATCCCGTTACCTCATCGAGAAAAACAAATTACATAACCATGGTAACTGTAAACATGTCATTTACTACCGCAGAAACGTATGATAGAGCGTATGATGATTTATTTTCAATGTTTTGAATATGATGCAACTGCATGGCAAAGATTTGCAATGCAATTACGACAAAGTAAGATATTTTTCTCTAAAAGTGTTTTTAAGATTGGCTTAGCGATTACGGAAAACTGGCAAGTAGGTTCATTCAGACATATCTATGAATTCATAAATCACGTTGGTGCACAATTGGATCCCACATAATGTGGAAACCTCGAAAACAATTGTCCAAGAGATTCCTCAAGAGAATAATATGTATCTCCACCACATGAATCATTTGGGTTTAGCCGGACGTCTCTAAAGACGGCTAAACTCGAATGATTCTAGTTCTTGGTATAGTGTTAGTTCTGGTGGCAAAATCACCTTTATCCAATATGTCTTACATAAGTCAAAAGTACGGCCTCACTGTCTCTCAAAGCTGATTAATCTATTTGCAGGAAAAATGTTCTTGTTTTCAGATCTTCAATTCAAGTTACTTTTCAATATTTTCACACATTTCGTCTATTCTTCTGCTAACAGCTTTAACATCTTTATCATCATTTTCCATAACCGTTTTGAGAAATGCTGATATTTAGGATTTGATATTACATTCTCCCCTTTGGTATGATTTTTTCCCGATTTAGCGATGAGTAATGAAATCTGATAACTAGCCTCAAGAGTACGATTGACAGTTGCATTATGATTAGTAAAAGTGCAAGAGAACAATGTTGTTAAAAATAAAATTTGCTACAACTTTTGTTCTAAAAGTTTTTTCCCAACATGCTCCCATTCCCGAGTGATATCATTATCACATGTAAAATTTGCTACAATTTTTGTTCTAAATTTTTTTTTGTAACAAGCTTCGGTTTCCAAATGCTACATTAACATCTTGTAAAACAACAAAATTTATCAAATATTCATATTTAGCTATTTTTCTCGACATCTATGCATCTGAGAGCAAAAGTGCAAGAGAGCAATGTTGTTAAAAATAAAATTTGCTACAACTTTTGTTCTAAAAGGTTTTTTCCAACATGCTCCCATTCTCGAGTGATACCATTATCACTTGTAAAACAACGAAATTCATCAAATTTTCATATTTTCGTATTTTACTCGACATCTATGCATCTGAGAGCAAAAGTGTAAGAGAGCAATATTATTAAGAATGAAATTTTCTACAACTTTTGTTCTAAAAAATTTTTTGTAACAAGCTTCGGTTTCCAAATGCTACATTAATATCTCGTAAAACAATGAAATTCATCGAATATTCATATTTAGCTATTTTTGTCGACATCTATGCATCTGAGAGCAAAAGTGCAAGAGAGCAATATTGTTAAAAATGAAATTTGCTACAACTTTTGTTCTAAAGAATTTTTTGTGACAAGCTTCGGTTTCCAAATGCTACATTAATAACGAAATTCATCAAATATTCATATTTAGCTATTTTTCTCGACATCTATGCATCTGAGAGCAAAAGTGCAAGAGAGCAATGTTGTTAAAAATGAAATTTGCTACAACTTTTGTTCTAAAAGGTTTTTTCCAACATGCTCCCATTCCCGAGTGATACCATTATCACTTGTAAAACAACGAAATTCATCAAATTTTCATATTTTCGTATTTTTCTCAATAATACATCTGAGAGTAAAAGTGTAAGAGAGCAATATTGTTTAGAATAAAATTTGCTACAACTTTTGTTCTAAACATTTTTTTGTAACAAGCTTCGGTTTCCAAATGCTACATTAACTTCTTGTAAAACAACGAAATTCATCAAATATTCATATGTTGCTATTTTTCTTGATATCTATGCACATGAGAGCAAATCAACAAGGGAGCAATATTGTTAAGACTGAGATTTGCTACAACTTTTGTTCTAAAAATTTTTTTGTAACAAGCTTCGGTTTCCAAATGCTACATTAACATCTTGTAAAACAACGAAAATCATCAAATATTTATATTTTTCTCGATATCTATGCATGTGAAAGCAAAAGTGTAAGAGAGCAATATTGTTAAGAATAAAAGTTGGCACAACTTTTGTTCTAAAAGTTTTTTTCCTACATGCTCCGATTCCCGAGTGATACCATTATCACTTGTAAAACAACGAAATTCATCAAATTTCCATATTTTCGTATTTTTCTCAACATCTATACATCTGTGAGCAAAAGTGTAAGAGAGCAATATTATTAAGAATTATATTTCCTACAACTTGTATTCTAAAAGTTTTTATCGAATATGCTCCGACCCCGAGTGATACCATGATCACTTGTAAAACAAAGAATTCATAAAATCTTCATATTTTCGTAATGTTTTCAATATCTATGCATGTGAGACGAAAAGTGTAAGAGCACAGTATAAAGTAAATCAGTAGTCACTTGCCTTATATGGCGTCCTCAGTTTTGCTACAGCGCACACGCTGCGCGCATTCATGCCACGTTTGCTACCTTATCAGTGATCTTTATCATCGACATAAAAGTTTGTTGTGACAATTATTTCAATGGTGCGCGCAGCGGATGCGCAGTAAAAAATGTACGGACACAACGTCAAAGGTGCCGACACGAAGTGAGACTACTGCTTTACTTTATACTGTGGTAAGAGAGCCAAGGACAGTGGAATCTAACAGGACTGCTACATCCATTGTATTTTTGTAGTCCACTACGGGTTGGTTGCCCGCACTCTACGTCACACTATTTGCCACGCCTGGTAACTGTCTGTATTTTTCGAGGTTATATGATAGACATTAATACGTCTAAAAGCATAAAACATCAAAAATAATAGGAATACGTCTAGGATATAACCTCTAAAAATACGCAGCAAACGCATAGACCATAACAACAGCTGGGCGTGGAAAATGGTGTGACGTAGTTTGCGGGCAGGTTGTCACAACAATGGATGTAGTAATCCTGTTAGATTCTACTGTCCTTGTAAGAGAGCAATATTATTCAGAATAACATTTGCTACAACTTTTGTCCTAAATAAAACAACGAAAGTCATCAAATGTCCATATTTTCGTATTTTTTTCGATATCTATACTGGTGGGTGCAAAAGTGTAAGAGAGCAATATTGTAAACGACTTTAAAGTTTTAAAATAATTCAAATGTGAATTAATATGAGCACTATGTTTAGCTTTCAAATATGCCTCAAAACGAAGTAAGTTATACTCACATATCTCAAAAAAGTCTAATAACACTTTAATAACACTTTCTAACTTTAACAGCAACGACACCAACTGATCGAACAGTTAAAACAAGAATGATTAGAAACATCTGTTTTAGGATTTTATGACTGGGATGTTTGTTTTACAAAAATTTAGCTCATTCCTTTAGCTCCGAAAAGAAAAAAATAAATTGTTATTTTATATACAGGGTGTCCCGCAACGATTGTACAATACTGCATCAGCGTATTCTCTGATCGAAAACAGACAAGAAAAGTCTAATAAACATAGGTCCGAAAATGGACCAATTTCGAGATATTCAAAGTTTTAGTTTCATAAGCTGACCTATTGTAAACATCATTAATTCTAACGATTTAGATNCAAGAGAGCAATATTGTTAAGACTGACATTTGCTACAACTTTTGTTCTAAAAATTTTTTTGTAACAAGCTTCGGTTTCCAAATGCTACATTAACATCTTGAAAAACAACGAAATTGATCAAATACTCATATGTTGCTATTTTTCTTGATATCTATGCACATGAGAGCAAATCAGCAAGAGAGCAATATTGTTAAGACTGACATTTGCTACAACTTTTGTTCTAAAAATTTTTTTGTAACAAGCTTCGGTTTCCAAATGCTACATTAACATCTTGAAAAACAACGAAATTGATCAAATACTCATATGTTGCTATTTTTCTTGATATCTATGCACATGAGAGCAAATCAGCAAGAGAGCAATATTGTTAAGACTGACATTTGCTACAACTTTTGTTCTAAAAATTTTTTTGTAAGAAGCGTTGGTTTCCAAATACTACATTAACATCTTGTAAAGCAACGAAATTCATCAAATATTCAAATGTTGCTATTTTTCTTGATGACCTCTTCCCGCCTCACACCGGACGCGACGCAATTAGTTAATAATTAGCTTGTAATTAGCGTTAACTGATTATTAATTAGTTTTTCCGACTTATATATAGTTACCGATTTTTGATCTCGTCACTTCGAGAACCAGTTTCTGAAGAAGGTTGCAACATGCAAGACGCACGGCAAAACTCGAAAGTTTAGTTAGTTCTAATTTTAGTTTAACAGAGCAATATTGTTAACCAACTGTTGTTGTACCAACTTTTATTCTAAAAGTTTTTTTCCTACATGCTCCGAGTCCCGAGTGATACCATTATCACTTGTAAAACAACGAAATTCAGCAAATTTCCATATTTTCGTATTTTTCTCAACATCTGAGAGCAAGTGTGTAAGAGAGCAATATTGTTAAGAATGAAATTTGCTACAACTTTTGTTCTAAAATTTTTTTTGTAACAAGCTTGGTTTCCAAATGCTACATTAACATCTTATAAAACAACAAAATTCATCAAATATTCATATTTAGCTATTTTTCTCGACATCTATGCATCTGAGAGCAAGAGAGTAATGTTGTTGAAAATAAAATTTGCTACAACTTTTGTTCTAAAATTTTTTTTGTAACAAGCTTCGGTTTCCAAATGCTACATTAACATCTTGTAAAACAACGAAATTGATCAAATATTCATATGTTGCTATTTTTCTTGATATCTATGCACATGAGAGCAAATCAGCAAGGGAGCAATATTGTTAAGACTGACATTTGCTGCAACTTTTGTTCTAAACATTTTTTTATAAGAAGCTTTGGTTACCATTATCACTTGTAAAACAACAAAATTCACCAAATGTGCCTCAAAACGAAATAAGTTATACTCACATATCTCAGAAAAGTCTAATAACACTTTCTAACTTTAACGACAACGACACCAACTGATCGAACTGTTAAAACAAGAATGATTAGAAACATCTGTTTTAGGATTTTATGACTGGGATGTTTGTTTTACAAAAATTTAGCTCATTCCTTTGACCTGTACAACAATGAGATTTTTTATGAAGAAAAGAAAAAAATAAATTGTTATTTTATATATAGATGTTCTTAAATGTACTACTTCGGTCGCAAGCGACCTTGGCTAAAATTAGTATCAGTCATTAATAATAACATTTCGTTGTTTCAGTATTGGTATGAGTATAGATCTTCTTAATCGCATTGCCTCGGCCGTAAGTGACTCAGGCTAATCATTTTATCGCACATCAAATATAAATTTCATTGCCTCAGTACACAACAGAAATTTATATGAGTATAGACCATCAAAAATAAAATTTTGCTGCCTCGATACATAATATACATCCATACAAAACTTCTTTTAATGTGAGATTTTTTAACTATAATTATTAATCATTGTTGTACATATTTCCTTTTAATTGAAAATTAAATCACGTTTTTTCCTTGTAACGTTTACATANCCATTTTCGGACCTATGTTTATTAGGCTTTTTTTGTTTATTTTTGATCATAGAATACGATGATGCAGTTTTGTACAATCGTTGCGGGACATCCTGTATAGATGTCCTTAAATGTACTACTTCGGTCGCAAGTGACCTTGGCTAAAATTAGTATCAGTCATTAATAATAACATTTCGTTGTTTCAGTATTGGTATAAGTATAGATCTTCTTAATTGCATTGCCTCGGCCGTAAGTGACTGCGGCTAATCATAGAGTATAGATCCTAGATTCAACCTCGGCTAAAGTTTCTCTCCATTATCAAAAATAAAATTTTGCTGCCTCGATACATAATAGACATCCATATAAAACTTCTTTTAATGTAAGATTTTTTAGCTATAATTATTAATCATTGTTGTACATATTTCCTTTTAATTGAAAATTAAATCACGTTTTTTCCTTGTAACGTTTACATAGTTATTATTTATAAGAACAAAGTGAGTAATGAATCATTATTATGGTTACTAATTAAAATGTACACGAGTTTCTAATTTGAGCATCTTAATGATTAATTAATAAAAGGAATTTAAAAAAAAAATAATTAAGAGTTCTACTTTAAATCTATTAAAACAAAAAAAAACTAAACTAAATCAAAAGTGAAAAAAAAAAGAAATAGAATTTCTTTGATAAAAAATCCTAGCGGATAAACATTTAAATAAATACGAACGTAACCGAATTTATGCCGACTTAAAATTAGTTGAATGCAAATATTTAGGCGCGATTATGTAAAAAAATGTTAAATGTTAAAAATAGGCATACGATCCATCCAAAAAATCGCTTTTTTTTCAACATTTTTCAATCTCAAATCGCTAAAGAAGAAATATTTCCACGTTAAATTACTCGAAACTATTTTCAGTATAAACTCATTTTCGCCAGCAAATCAATTCTCACGCTTCAGTTTACAAATTTATTTTCTTTTAAGAGAGATTAATTTTTTAAACAATTAATTGAATCGAATTCTTTTGAAATGATTTGGTGAGACGGTGGTGGCACGCGATAGGAATGTTTCAAGCTTCAAAACCTGTAGAATTCGCATTTTTTCAATTCGTCCAACTCGAAGAGGTAGACTCGACGGCGACTCTTACCTTCGAAAGCTTAAAACCCTTTAATTCAATTCTATTTCATTCTTGGTTCATTTATTTTTAAAAAAAGTCGAGTTAAAAATAAATGCTGCGTTAACGTTTTATTGTAACGAATTAATCAGCAATTTTTTGGCCTTTATTTAAAGATTTAATTTAATTAAAAAAAAAATTATTTAATTTATTGTTATGTAAGAGTTGTAAACACTTAAATTAACTTGTAAAACACGCCGACCTTTAAAAACCTTTAAAACAACAATAACATCGTTTTTAATTTTATTCTTTATTCTTTCTTTCTACGTTTAATTTCGATTTTAAATCGTTTTAAATTCGGTTCATAACACGACAATTTTCATTCATAACGTTGTTGTTGTCGTCGGGTCTCTTTCTTTGTCCGCTCTAAAACGGCATTTCGAATTGAATTATTAATATTTAAACAGGTTTTTTTCGGGCCCACGCTGCGGAGACACAACATCGACCTCTTCTTCTTCTTTCAATCGAAAAAAATATATTTTTTTCGCTCAATTTAGAAGCAGGAATTATTATTATTACTTTTTTTTTTCTAACTATTCTCTTTGTAATCGAACCATTTGGATTACTTGATAAAATTAGGTCAACGTCGTTTTGCTATTTCAATCCAGTTTTGTATTATTTAGAGTTTGCGAAAACGATATGAGAACGACAATTGGGTCATTTAGAAATCGCGTACATATGTTTAATATATAAAAGTAAAACTCGTAAATGCGTATATACAGGGTGTATCTGAATGACTGCAACAAACTTCAAGGGGTGATTCTTTAGTGGATTTTAAGGGTACTTTGATATATGAACCATGGGCGACTTCGGCTCCCCTAAGGAGCTACACCCCTCCAAAAATGGCGGAAAATTTTGNTTGGAGATGTCTTTGGATACCTTGGTCATGGGTGATCTTATGTTACTTCACTACTCTTTCCAATTTTCTTAGTTACAATGACTTCCCTAATTAAGTAATATAATGAATATCATTGATAGAACTGTCAATTTGGTAAGTGCTTCCACAAACTTGAGTCTTCAAATTACACACTGTGACTTTACATTGGTGCGAGAAGACAATTACCATCAGGGAATTACTACTGCAGTAATGGTGCCTGCACATTTGATAACTCAAGATGTATACCGTGACGCCCGGTACTGCTTCAAGGGAGCTTATCTACCCGACTTATACCAGGCACTTCTGAACATCGACTAGATTTATTTGCTTATTTTTATGCATTATATAGCATTCTGGACACTCACGTACCTAAATTTAAGGTAAAGTATCGAAACCGTTTGAGATTGTTGTAAAGTTGGGAGTCCTAATAATTGAGCCACTAGTCCTCTTACCAAGTATTGGAGTGTACCAAGTACTGTTAGGCGATGTTCATTCTCATTATGACCATGGCTGCAGAATTGTCTACTTGAATCCTGCAGGTTACAATCCAGCATAAATCTCCAAATGGGATGTGCAAAAGGTTCATGTATCCACTGTGAGGATACCCCAGGAACACTCTATACATAAATGAGACAAAAATGTGGCCTATTTTCAAGAGCTGAAAAAGAAATACGCAGATCAGCCAACTATCGCAACACTTTTTCGGCGGCTTTTAATCAAGACGATGATGGGCTTACAGCTTCGTACAAAATCTCCTTGTTAATTGCCAATTTTCCCACCAGTAAATGAAGTTATAACTACTGTGCTACATAAATCAGCGGCAGATATAATTAAAAAAAAACCTTTAAGTAACAGTTCCGTAGAAAGACGAATTGATGAGATGGTTGAATACATCGAAGAATCATTTGAAGACTAGTCAATTTTCAATTCAATTGGATGAATCCACTTTACCGACCAATGAAGCGTTGTTGTTGTCATACGTGAGGTTTATTAAAGACGAGAAAATATGTCAAGAACTATTGTTTGCTAGAAAGTTAGAGACAGATACAAAAGGAGAAATAATATTTAATACACTAGAAATGTTTTGCGATGAGAAGGAAATGAACACGACAAGTTCATGACATAAAAGAATGATATTACGTACTTGTCAGACTTGTATAAATTGTTTAGATCGCTTATAATTTTTGAAAAAAAAATTATTTTCGTTATTTTATAACGTTTTAGTACCTTTGGAAAATATATTACAACTTTTGACGCATAGTAGCTAGGTTAATAGTATAAACTACGTTATGTCCCTCTTGATTTGCTATTTCTCGAGCAGTGATCACTGCTATGCTTTAGTCAGTGGTTCTTTTTTTAATAATGGTGTAAATGAACAGTTATATTAAATTAGTTTTAAAAGAAAAACGCGATCAAACAATTAAGTTTAATTCAATTATTTTTGATCTTTTTCTTTATTTTTTGTTCTTTTACACTAAATGTTCTGCAGCTGATAGTTACTTACAATGTCCATTGTACATTATAATTTGGATTGTTTACTTTATTTTGGTTAAAACCTCTCAGATCACCTGACCTCACACCTTTAGATTCTTTTTATGGGGCAAAATCAAAAATGAGCTGTATAATACACCAGTAAGGTCTCGCTAAATTTAATTGTTGGATAGCGTTTTTCTTTTAAAACTAATTTACAAGAGGTACAACTGTTAATTTACACACAATTATTAAAAAAGAACCACTAACTAAAGCATAGCAGTGATCACTGCTCGAGGAATAGCAAATCAAGAGGGACATAACGTACTTTGTACTATTAACCTAGCTACTATGTGTCAAAAGTTGTAATACATTTTCCAAAGGTACTAAAACGTTAAAAAATAACGAAATAAATTTTTTTTTTCAAAAATTATAAGCGATCATGATAATTTTTTCAAGTAAAAGTTATGTGAAATTATACTGTCTACCCAACTGAAGAAAAAAAAATTATAGATTTAAAAAAATAACGAAATTAGTACTCACATCCGGTATAACCGGAAGTACAAAAAGAATAATTTCATGTCGTAATAATCCGTTTTAACGGCCTAACTATGCATTGCAAATGATTTTCTTATATCACTAATAATAAAAAAAAATATGAGGGTGAGCCACTTTTGAGGGACACCCGGTATACAGGGTGAGTCAGAAAGAATGGGAAATCCGAATACCGGAGATACTAGACACCAAAATATGATGATTTAACGTAATATCTCTTATACAAATGTCAGTGGTTTTCGAGGCATAGGGTGTTGAAAGTTAAATTCTTATTTCGAAATTTCTTGATCATTTTGAAGGTTTTTGTACTATTAACATAAAATTTGGTAGTTTTATGTTTTCGAGCATGAGAAATACGAATTTGAAACTTGTTTTGTTATTGCTCGTAGAGGGCGCTAGATACACGCTGCTCGTTTGATAAATCAAATCATAAGTGTTTTGGCTCGACATCTACGACCAATAAAAGCTGGAAATCACAAAGAGCATTCAATTTTACATAAAAAAGGTGCTCTTATTGAAATTGTCTAAATCTATCGATTTTCGAATTATTTCCTTTTAAATGGTTAAATGTATTTTTTCTTCTAAAATATTTATTTTTTAACATAAGCAAAGTTGGGTTATTTTTCCGCTTATGTTTCGACAATTGCCTGTTAAATTGTCAACGTTGATTTAATTTCTGTGTGCAATAATCATTTTTACCAACAATAAAGTTATTACCAATTTGAAAATGCCACGACATAATGAGTTTTTTAATAGTGAGAAATCCAGATTTAAGTCCACTGGATTTGTGAAAATGGTCACAATATTCTATTGTTATTAATTAATTGTTATTGTTATCGATTATTATCGTTACTAATTGCTATAGTTACTGTGTGTTATTGATTTTAAATGTTAACCTTAAAATTACTTTGAAACAATTAACAGCAGATAACTTGGAAACCAGTGGAAAAAAAAATCATATTTCTCATGCTCGAAAACATATAACTACCAAATTTTATGTTAATGATACAAAACGCTTCAAAATTATCAAGAAATTTCGAAATAAGAATTTAACTTTTAACACCCTGTGCCTTGAAAACCACAGACATTTGTATAAGAGATGTTAGGTAAATTTTCATATTTTGGTGTCTAGTGTGTCCGGTATTCGGATTTCCCATTCATTCTGACTCACCCTGTATATTCATTTCAAACTTGTTTATATTCTCAACTATGATGATCAATATATTGTTATTATTATACAGTGAATTTCACTTAAGATGCAATATACAAAAATATATTTCCATAGAAACCAGGGCTTTCTTACTAACTTTGTTCCACATAAAATGCAACATGTCAATATAATTTGACATTATAATAAAACCTCGATATAACGGATCAATACGGGGACGCAATGTCCATTATAGCTCAATCAATTTACCGTTGAATAACAAATAAAACTAGACTAGAACTAACACTAGAACGACTGGCAGGTGGTAGGTAGCGCTAGTTAGCATAAAATATAACTATGTTGCATATTTTTATTGAATTAAAACTAGAACTAACACAAGACCTACAACTACAAAGTATCGAGTTTATCGAGTGAATAAAATGTGTCCTAATATTAACCAAGTTGTATCCTAAGCTCAGACATACGCAAATTTTCTCAAGAACGCACGGCTAAACTCGACACTTTCTAGTTCTAAGTGTAGTGTTAGTTCTAGTTTTAGTTCAACACAAATATACAATAATGTAATAACAACTAAAACTAGAACTAACATTAGCACTAGAACTAACACTAGACATAGATCTAGAAACATTTGGGTTTAGCAATCTTGAGAGATNTGCAATGGAAATCAGTACCAGAATATCAAGAAAGATTTCCACAGCGTCATTTGCCATATTATTCAGTTTTTAGCGCCAAGTCCTTCTTCCGTATCGTAAATATTCAAGCTCTACAGTCAGGAGACAATCAGCAACGGTTAGCATTTTGTGAATGGTTATTGCACCAACATGCCCAAAATAATGACTTCATTTCAAATGTTCCCTGGACAGATGAATCATGTTTTACATGAGATGGTATAAATAATTACCATAATGAACATATCTGGGCATTACAAAATCCGCATGCGATTAGACCAAGGAAATTTCAACAACGTTTCAGCATCAACCTTTGGGGTAAAATATTTAACAACAATTTACTAGGTATGCATGTACTTGATGGACGTTTGAACGCTATAAATTACAGATTCTTTTTAGCAGTACACTTTTTGATTTACTTGAAGATATACCTCTTAATGTTATTCAAAATATGTGTCCCACCTCATCGCAGAAGAGTAGTTGTTGAGTGGTTAAACCAATATTTTCCAAACAAGTGAATTGGTAACAATGATCCGTTTGCTTGGCCACCTAGATCCCCGACCTTAATCCATTGGATTTCTACTTATGGGGTCATATGAAACAAATTGTGTATCAAGTGGAAATTAACACACGAGAACAATTATTAAACAAAATAAAAATGGCTGTTACTGAAATAAGAAATCAACCAGACATTTTAATTCAGCCGAAGAATTCTTTAATTCGTCGTTGTGAAGTATGTATTCTAGCAGAAGGAGGCTATTTTGAACAATTTTTGTAATATTTATGTGTTAATTATGATATAAAAATTAAAACTTTAAAGTGTTATAATTTCGTAAATAATTGAAATAGGACATAATTATTTTTTGGTAATTGGATTAGCTATCATATGTCAAAGTTTGATGGTGAGCTAATAAATCACCCTGTATATATACGAGCTCTACAAATTTCATTTATTCCTGAGCCAGAGTTGCACACCATCATCTGGACCCATTTAGAAGTCCCTAATGCTTTCGAGTAGCGAAACCAACAATGCTCTAAAAACCAGAAAACTCCAAAAGATGTTAAGCCGAAAAAGCAGTCTTAAGCAAAGGTTTCAACTACGCCCGAACCCCTAGGACTCCTCGGGTCGAAGAAATCATTGCCAACGTCGAATCCAGCTTAATCGCAATGGACAAGCAAAAAGTAAGAACGACAAGACGACAAGATCAAGAGCCTTTTGGACCCAGCCACCTATAAGAAAATAAAAAAGGACCCAACCGAGAAGATAATAAGGAAGATGAAAGAACTGGTAAAATCCACAGAAATCCCAGCAGATCAACAAAAAAGCTTATTCATACAGGCTCCAGTACCACCAAGGATATATGGATTACCCAAAATCCATAAACCAGACGTCCCACTACGCCCTATTGTCAGTGCCATAAATTCTCCCACCTATCAACTAGCAAAACACCTTTCCAAGATTCTGTCTCCTTTTACAAGTAAAACAAAGTCATATGTCAGAAATTCCACACATTTTGTAGAATCAATTAGGAGTATGAAGCTAGACCCTCAGGATATGCTGATAAGTTTTAACGTGGAATCTCTATTCACCAGAGTACCAGTCAAGGATGCCGTGGATGGTCTTCGCCAGAAACTCATCCCGGAGGGTTTGCCTAAGTATGTCCCAGGACTAGTGGAATACTGCCTATCCTCGACATATTTCAGCTGGAAGGGGAATTCTACGAGCAATGCGAAGGAGCAGCCATGGGATCACCTCTGTCTCCTGTGAAAGCCAATTTTTACATGGAGATGTTTGAAGAGGAGGCGCTAAAGAAGAGTCCTTGGAAACCGAAGCTATGGCTCCGTTACGTCGATGACACTTTCGTGATTTGGCAACATGGAAAAGAGCAACTCCAGGAATTTCTAGACCACCTCAATTCACAGCACCCCATGATAAAATTTACCATGGAAACAGAAAATGCAAAACAGTTGCCATTCCTGGATGTGTTAGTCACTAGGAAGACAGATGGGGGCATGGAACTGGGAGTATATCGAAAGAAGACACATACGAATAGGTACCTGCAGGCTTCATCCCACCACCACCCACAACAGAAGAGGTCCGTGATTCAAGCCTTATTCCAGCGAGCAGAGAGGATATGCGATAAAGAGAACCTAAGAAAAGAAGAAAGATTCCTAGAAGATGTGCTGCAGAAGAACGGCTACACGATGAGAGATATCCGACGATCCACCAAACCACACAAACAGAAGGATGACTCGGTAAGTACGACACCAGCCGGTTTTATCTGCCTTCCTTATGTTTCAGGTGTGACGGAGCGAATTGCGAGGCGTCTGAAGAAGAATGATATCGTGGTACGATACGGTACGGTCAGCAAAATACAAAACGCTCTTCCGATAGCCAAAGACAAACTAACCCCATTAAAGGGAGCGGGAGTCTACCGGCTATCTTGCAGTTGCGGGAAATATTACGTTGGCCAAACTGGACGTAACATCGAGTGCCGCATCAAGGAACACGAAAGAGACGTCCGACTAAGGAAGATCCAACAATCTGCAGTCGCAGAGCATTGCCACAAAGGAGGACACAGCATAGAGTTCGAAAAAACCAAAGTGCTAGCAAGAAACGGACATTACTTCCAAAGATTGACGAGAGAGGCGATAGAGATTCATCGACATGGGAATAACATGAATAGAGAAGATGGCTGGGAACTCAGCCGCACATGGAAGATGTTGGTGAACTCAACAAAACCTTCTCCACCCGGATTTGACAAAACAACTTAGTTGACAATTAGACACTAATTAGTAATTAATTACCTTTTCATGTATTTATTGTCAAATTTGAAAACGAATTCGTCACTTCGAACTTGTTTCTGAAGAAGGTTGCAACATGGCATCCGAAACGTCAAACATTTTGTCAAAAATCGCACGGCTTAACCTGAAAGATTCTAGGTCTAGTGTTAGTTCTTGTGATAGTGCTAGTGTTAGTTTAATAAAGAAGTGAGTCTTCGAGAAATTGTCTTTGACAGGAATAACTGCTTGAAAAAATGCTTATCAAAGAAATGCGCTTACAAGTCTCAAAACTAACATTTACGAACTGTTATTAGCAAAACTTAGCATGTACCAAATTCTATTGGTAAAAGCCAGAAAAATTATCTCTTGTTTAAAAAAATCCTCACATTTACCAACTCATATTGGTAAATCTTAAGATTTACCGTAGTTCGGGCATTTACAGTAACATATACATATGTATAATCCTAGACGGCTCCTAAAAGTTGTAACCGCAAATTGCGGAGACTTTTGAGTCTCGCCCCTATAATCTTTTCCGGTGTAATTGTTTCAACCAGAATTTGAAAGACATCCAATAAACATAAAAAACGTTTATTTTCAACAAGATGGTGCCACAGCGAACACTGCCAAAGCATTATGGAAGTAGTGAGGAACACATAGTGAGAACGCGTCATTTCTCCTTTTGATGAGATGATCTGGTCCCCAACAATGTGTTTTTCACAAACCCCGTACTTTAATTGACTTTAACCAAAGTCAAACTACTATTTAACAATTTTAGTTAATAATGTATTAGTGTCAAAATCGTATCATATTGAAATCACAACATTACGAACGTTTTCTTCTTTTAAATTTAGGACTTAGTTTTATTTTTCCTGCTCTTGTTTCTACAGATTATTATTATAATATATCGTGATGGGTCTTATGCACATTTTGTTTCTGATCTTACTTTTTATGCTTACAGATCCTCGGTTTCTCTCGCCACTCCTCTCCAGTATGCTCTTCTTGCCACACTCTCCTCCGACATCATCTTCATGTGGCCTAGCCATCTAAGTCTGACCATCCTTACTACGTATGAATGCTCTGCAGTATGCTCTGTACCCAGTTTTTATTCTTTGCTGGATGTCTTGAACATTCCCATTATTCTTTATTAAGAGGGACCTCATATTTTGTGTCATCCTGGATTTCCGCTGCATAACAAGTCCACATCGTCCTGCATCAGTCATTGCGTTGCTTCTGATGACTCTTTCTAGAGTAAGGTTGTCCACAAGCTCTCTTGTGACGCTTGCGGCTATCTTTATGACACTCCTGGTGTTTGCTAGCGTCATCCTCATCAAGCTATGTATTGTATAAGTATGCCTTATCTAACTATTTTTGTATTTAATTGTAAACATATGGTCGATTGTAGACCTCCTTCCACGGAATCCACACTGATAATCTCCGAAAATGGTTCTATGTATCTGGCAAACACCTTTGTTAGTACTTTGTATGTTGTAGTAGACATAGTATGCACATAACATGGTATACTCTCCCACACTTTACCATACTTTAAGAGATCCGCTAATATTTGATATTTTCCTGGTGACTTATGGTGTTTTATACTTTGTGTCACTTCAGATTGGGTTGGGACTGGAATTAATTTGCTCTCAACCATCTTTTCTCGTTCTTTATCCTGCCATACTTCTCTGCCCTCGGCCATCTCCTCTGTTTCCTTTATCTTCGTCACTATGTGACGAGAAAGAGGAGCAGGAAATGTGATTGTTATCGTGCCTTATATCTTGTATTTTGTACTTGTATTTTGTTAGTCCGTTAGCCATTTTTATGTAGTGTTGTTGCTGTTCAATTCTTTGATAATTGCTAGAATGTGTCAATTTACATTTCTCTACTAAAAGAAATCGTCATTGCTTATTATACTTTCAGATATTGCTAACATTTATTGATAAAAGAAAAATAAGTTATAAATAATTAATACTGAGGTGATCATTCTTTCTCTTTAATGTCTATACCATGTTTCGGGACCCTGCCCTTCTTCGGTAGACCCTACAAAGTACAATAGACTTATTAAATAATTATTAACAATATTAAATTAACACTGATTAATTTTGTTTAGATTTACGTCATATTCATTAGAATAATACAAACATTAAGACTTAAGATAAACTAAATAAACTGAGTTGCACGTGCGGAGAGAAGGTTTAACACGTTGAACAACTTTGGAGGTTAAGAAGTCGGTAATACAGAATTTTACCAAATGATTTAAATTCAAACTAACAACGGTCATCAAATAAAAATCAAGTGTAAAACAAAATAAAATATACGTCATGGATGAAAATCAGGATCTTTTACAACGTTAATCTGATTTTCTTACAAAATTCAAGAATTCAACAGGGAAACAATTAACCAAGGGTTAGTATTCAAGGGACATTGGGGCATGGGATGTAAGTGGTGCAGGTTCGAGCCGCCTCCAAACTCGAACCTCTCTTCCACTCACATTAACAAAAATATAAAGCGAAGGGACAGTCATCATAAAATCAACGACACGACCAAATAACGGAATCAAATGAATCAACTACGTTACTACATTGCAAAACAGGAACTCAGCCATATGAGAAACTATCAAATATTTAAAACTTAGATAAATTCCATACATTAAATAAACTAACACTAAATTAAATAGAAACTAAATCAATAGAGTTAAATAAAATAGGGGTATGAGTTATGTAAATGGGACATTGGGGCATGGGGTGCAAGTGGTGCAGCATTCGAGTCGCCTCCAAGCTCAAACTTCTCTTCCACTTGCACTGTAAGGTTTTCTAAGTCTTATCTTCCTTTCTTCTGGAGAAAGGGTTCCTCAGACATCCATATAGTGGTTGGTAAATTGGTGTAAACTGTTCATTCAGGCTAATTAGATTAGTGTTGTTTTTGATGAATCTATTTATCTCATACGTCTCAATGTATTCCATAAGGTTGCTTTTTGTTAAGTGGTGTAGCAGTTAACATGTTTTGTTTTGTCAAAGTCGTGATTGTTGAAAGCCAGATGTCTACCAAAATTCAACTTGGAATTGGTTTTGTGTTCTTTTATCCGTGTTTGTAAATTCCTGCCAGTTTCTCCAATGTACGTTGCGGAGCAGGTATCGCATTGAAGTTGGTGGAACACCACTCTTTGCCAAAGTGTCCGTTTTATCTTTATTGTTGACTAAACTAATAATGGTAATGAAAGCTCTAACAGTACTCAAACGGGTGCTGTAATAAGACTCCTTACAGCATCCGATCAATGCTGTAATGAGATTTTAGTAACATTTTATGGAACCAGTTCAAGTTGGTGACATTGGGTCATTAATTTTTTTAGTTGTCAATGTGACAATTTTTGTCTATGGATGTTTAAACACGTTCTTAGCATCGAATACAAGGTCCACAATGATGAGGACATTGAACACTGAGCAATTTCTCTTATTTTGGGAGGTGTACATGAAACATTTTTTTCGGGTGAATACATTTTGTGTTTTGACAGTTTCTAATTGTCAATTCAAATTTCTATTTTCAAGTGTTACCAACTGCTACATACCTATTTCCCTACATTGTCAAAATTTATTTTATTTTTGTTAAAAAAATAGGACGAAAACGCGAATTACAAAAAATAGCATAAAAAACACGTTTCATAAGACTTCATTCATTAAAAAACTCGTGGCTTCACCACTCGTTTTTCAACTTGAATTCGTGCGTTTCAAGCGTGTCTTACGAAACTTGTTTTTTAATATACTATTATTTTTAAATGAGATGGTAATGTCGTTTTCATGGAAGATTTTCCTAATTCTGTGTGAGACTGTTCCTGGATATGTAATTGACCTGTAGGTAACTTCTTTATTCTTCGTTTTGTCATGCAATGTAGTTAAGCGTTCTATCTCTACCTTGTTTCGAAATCTTGAGACTAGTTTCTGTATGATGTGTTGTGGAAAGGAGTTTTCTCTTTCTAAATCCTGTTGTTCTAAATTTGAGTTAAATGCTCTATGTAGGTAAGTCCTGAGGGCTGCCATCTTATGGGTTTCTTATGGGGTTTCTAAATATTGTGTATTTAATTTCGTTGCCCAAACGTTGAATTGTGAAGTCAAGAAAGTTTATTCTATTTTCTATTTCCGTTTCTAGAGTGAAATGTATCTTTGGATGTAATTTGTTTATGTATTCATGGAGATTATCAATTACACTGTTGGAAATAATTCACGAGCACACCCTATATAATCTGAACGCGTGAAGATAAATCCATAATATTTGCGGAGCACAAAGGTTTACTGTAGACGAGTTTATTCAGGGAGTTTCGAGTTGTTCCGTCGCGGCATTTTTGACTGAGCCGCCCTTCCAAGTGGAACATTCCGTCGCTATGGAGACCGAAGTGGATGAAAAATACCGGTCGTTTTTATTGTGGTGTGAGGGACCACATTATTATCGTACTCTGTGCGCAATGGATGATCGCGTTATTTAAGCGAGTTTGAGCGAGGAATGTTTGTGGGTATGCACATTGAGGGTGTATCGTTCCGTGAAATTGCGCGTCGTCTCGAGCGGTCGTTATCGTCAGTGCAACGGGCATAGCGAGAATGGTCTGAGGTAGGACATAGGTACCTACAGCTGCGGCCGGGACGGCCCTGCGCGACACAACACACGAGGATCGCACTCTTGTGCTCAGCGCTTTAGCGTCGTGTGCGTCCTCCTCAAGGCAACTTGGAGCTGTTTGGCCACTGGCAGGGGAAGGCGCACTCACTACGCGAACTGTACGGCGGCGTTTGGTAGATAGTGGACTGCGCGCGCGTCGTGCGATACAGCGGATTCCAGTAACACCCGAGCACCGCAGCATACGTCACGAGTGGGTCGACGCTAGGCATTAGTAGGTTGCCGAGTAGAGGGACATTTTGTTTTCCGACGAATCAAGATTCGAATTGAGCACCGGTGATGCGCGAATTTTAGTTCGTCGGAGCCGTGGTGATCGTCTACTCGAGCAGTGTGTGCAAGAATGCCCTATCCACCGACAACCGAGCATTATGGTATGGGGTGCTATTACACATGGTGGACGTACACGTCTGCTGCGTGTATAGCAGACCATGACGGGTCAACGATACGTAGATGAGGTGCTACGGTCCGTTGTGCTTCCCTACGTTCGGCGGCTCCCAGGTCTGCTATACATGCACGACAACGTACGACAGCACATCGGGCGTGTTGTACAGACCTTTGTGGAAGAGCACCGTATACGAATGCTTCCATGGCTAGCTCGGTTTCCGCATCTGAATCCGATCGAACATGTTTGGGACATGACTGGTCGGAGACTTCTACGTTATCCGGCTTCCTCGGCTAACGTTGAGGAGCTATGGAGGCGAGTTGAGGTGGCATGGTTGGCCATCCCTCTCGCTACAATACAGCGACTTATAGACTCCATGCCACGTCGTGTAGCGATGGTACGCGAAGCTCACGGGGGATACTCTCGCTATTGATGTTTCTCCTCCCAGCAGAGTTGTGCCGCTCTCCATGTGAGAGTAAGTTACACTACTTTAGTACTACTTCCATACCAAATTTTATTGCGCTAGACACACGCGTTCAGATTATACAGGGTGTGCTCGTGAATTATTTCCAACAGTGTATTTGTTCATCTTTGACGAAAACCAATATGTCATCCACATATCTGATCCAGGTAATGATTTCATTCTTGTATGGGTTAATGTCATTCATAATAAGTTTATTTTCTAAGTTGTCCATAAATAAGTCGGCCATTATCTCACTGAGTGGGGAACCCATTGGCAAACCATCCGCATATTGGTAGAATTTATTGTTGAATGTACAGAAGTTACAAATGGAATTAGTCTTGTTTTCGTCTCTAAGTTCGGTCATAATATTCTCTTTCAAAATTTTCAGAGTTTCGGCTATGGGTATATTGGTGTACAAGTTACTGACATCAAATGAAATCATTTTGAACTTATCAGGTAGTTTTATTTTGTTAATCAAAGTTGGTATTTGATTACGGTTTGTGATCGTATGTTTTGGTTTAAAATTAATAGTATTTCTAACAAATCCTTGTAGTAATTTGGAAAGTCTGTATGTGCTGGATTGAATGGAACTTATAATGGGTCGAATAGGCATGTTATTTTTATGAATCTTTGGGAGGGCATAGAGTTTTGGAATTTGTGGATTCATGGGTAATAAATTTCTAACATTGTCCAGGATCTCTTCTAAAATCATGTTATTTTCTTTGATAATTTGTTTGGTCTTTTTGTGGAAATTATTTGTTGGGTTTTTATTTATGGTTTTGAAGTCGTTGTCATTCAGGAAATCTTCGGTTTTTTTAATATACTGTTCTTTACTCAAGATAATTGTTCCTGCATTCTTATCTGCCGGGGTCATAATTAGGTTATTTTCTTTAATTTTTCGCTTTATACTTTTTATCACTCTAAGTTCTTCTGTGTTTCATATTTCAGTCCTTTCTTTAGTATGTCTTCTTCTTTCTATGTAAAGATTATGGAAGTGGTGTTCGTTACCTTTGGGTAAAATTTATGAATTGTTTCTTGTCTCTGCATTTGGTTCCCCTTGATCTTTTTCTCGTTTCTCAATTTTTGCAGCTTTTTCTGTTTTCTCTTTCGTACTTCATTTAAAATTATCCTATCATGCAATTTAGCTTCTCTAATTATTTCTTCGACTTCTATGTAATGGAGGTGAAGATTAAGTAGTTGGTAACAATTGTAAAGCTTAAGGTTAAGCAAATTAAGTTTTTTGTAATGGTTGTTTAGAATTGTGCGAATGTATTGGGTTTTTATTTTATCAATAAAGTTAGGAAAGATTTCCTCTGCGAGACAAATTCTTAGAAATCTAATGTGTTGTAGTTGTAAGTCGATCTTATATGTTGTACGTTTGTAGGTAAGGATATTAGTAGCCGTATTTGCCATATAATTATTGATATCGTTTATATCCATATTCACCAGAGAGTTTAAGAAAAATAAGTTATAAATAATTAATACTGAGGTGATCATTCTTTCTCTTTATTGTCTATACCATTTATTGATAAAGTTGGAAGAGTAGGCATGATGACAAAAATCTTTATCAATTATTAATATTATACTTACTTGAATAGTCATTTAAGGTCATCACAGCCTTAAATAACCAGTAAATAAACCGGAATACTTGCGAAAGTGTTACTAAAATAAAAATTGCATACAAAACCTAAATTATTTGTAGTCCTGATGATGATACAAACACCGAAATCGGTCTAAATGAATAAATAAGTCGTATAAATCAAGTTTAGTATGAGATTTAAATATTAATTTGTCGTATTAATTGATTTAGCATTTTTTAAAATTTATATTTTTTATTGTTATTTTAATTTTTTACTTTTTGGCGGTCATACGTTCCGAGTCCGGTTATTTATATCTTAAAGGTCAATGCGAGAGAAGAGCACCAGCCTCGGTTATAAATTAATAATAAATTATTTTAAAATCAACCAGAAAAAATTTTTTTTAAACTTATTAATAAATAATTAATTAAATAAAATTAATTTGTGCTTACCTTATTATTAAACAAACTCAAAAATGAATCTTCTCGCTCTTGATGAATCTTTTGGTTATTTAAAACGAAAATTATAGAAAATACTTGAAACATATCCAAGCGACGCGAACTTATTATTTCTTTTTATTTTACTTATTTTTCACAAATTTATTTCTTTTTTTCGGATATATTTTGCACCTTCTTTCGAAAAAATGAGAACTCCGCGCGGTTATCGGAAACGAACGAAAAAAAAGGTCGTCGACTGCCGAAACCCGATGAAGTGCTTTTGCTCTCTTTTTTCGAAAACGGGTTAATGGTTAATCAAAGCACATCCGGCTCGCGTCGCTCGCGAACGCCGACTGAACTCGAAGAACCAGAAGAGAGTTAGTTAGCGCGAAGTGTTAAGCGCGTTCGAAGAAAAATAAAATTCTCAATATCGAAATCTATTTTATCGATATTTATTATCGCGCCAAAAAACTATTATTGAAATTATTTAAAATAATTTTTTTAGGTTATGTTTGTCGCGTTATGAAGAGTTTTACAAAATAAAATTGATTTTAAAAGAAATTTGTTTTAAAAATTGTGAAAACTTACCGCATTTGAAGAATTTGTGCCTAAAATATCTTTGAAATCGTTTAAAATCACTTTAAGAACTTAAAAAAATCTTGAATCTTATTGAAACTCAAATCTGTCAAATTTTTATTTGTTGATTAATTTAATACCAACCTAAAAGTAAAAAATTGATTTTTTTTAATCAATTAAAATTAATAACAAAAATAATTGCAAATTAATTTAAACAATTTCTTTTTCTGATTCAATAATATTTATTAAAAAAATGAGGTGTTTTAAAAAATTTATTTAAAAATTAACATTAGTATTGAAATATTTATCTCGTTAATTCATAGATGGCGCTGATTATCGGTTGAATTAATTTTAAAAACGGTTTTTCACTTTTTACCGATATCAATAAATCATCTATGTTTAAAATATCGTTAAAATCGTTTCAAAAACTTAAAAAATCTCTTTCAAATTAATTGAAACTCAAATCTGTCAAATATTTGTGATTGATTCAATGCCAACCTAAATACAAAAACTTTGTTTTTTCGATTAATTAAAATTAATTTTAATAATTACAAATTAATTGAAACAATTCTTTTTATTATTAATATTTATTAAGAAAAAATAAGCTGTGTTTTATTAAAAAGATTTATAATAGAATTAAAAATTAGTGTTGAAATATATATCGGGTTAATTCATAGATGGCGCTGATAATCGGCGGGATTTCTTTAAAAGGTTAAAAACGGCATTCCGCAATGCATTTGGAGCCTAATCCTGGAAATAAAAATTAATGATCGAATTGATTTTAAATTTAGAGATTATTAATCGTTTCATTTTGAAATAAAACTTCATAAATTTGGAGTCAAATTAAATCAATTCATGCCCATGCTCACAAAATAATACCTACACAAAAATAAACACTACATACGCACAAATTTTGTATAAACATCCAATTATTAATCATGCAAACAAAAATAATAATATATATTGATACTCAACCGATCCAAAAATTAAATTAGTATTTTAATTTATTAAATATATTTTAATTAGATAATATATTTTAATAAGATAATTATTAATAATGCGTCTTTTTCCGCAATAAATCTTCTTATTACAAAGTTAAAGTTATTTTGATACTTTTCTTAATTTTAAGTAGATTTAATTTCGCTTTGAAACTCTTTGCTCGGGGTTGAGATTCCAACAGCTTCTTCGTAGCCTTCGCTCCCCAATTTTTTGGTCTTCTTTTTACCTAAAATAACCAACAAAACATTATCTTAATTAACTTATTTATTAATTCAATTCACCGTCTTTTTCCTTTTTTGATTTTTTCTCTTTCTTTTCCTTCTTATCCCTCTTCTCTTTCTTTTCTTTGTTTTTCTTGCTTTCCTCCACCTCAAATTTCTTTTCATTTTCGCTAAGAATCGAATCTTTTTCCTTCTCTCTTTCACCCTAAATTTAATTAATTAATTTTAATCAATTTTAATTAATCTAAAATCTCACCTTCTTTTTATGTTTTTTTAATCTCTTTTCATTATGCTTCTTATCCATGTATTCTTTAATTTCCTGTTCTTTTTTGCGTTCCAATTCGTCGTAAGAAGGCCTGAAATTAATTTTTTAAAAAACACAACAGAAAAACCCCAAAAAAAAATTTTTATCCTAAAAAAAATTTGTTAATAACAAAAAAAATAATCCCAGGTAAGTTAATTTAATCTAATATAACACTTAAATTTATGTTATTAATATAGATCCCCCTCTAAAATTGTTTTGAAGTAATTAACTTAAAATACGTACAATTCTAGGTCTATGTCGAGCGCTCGGTGAGGATCATCGAGATTATTGTGGCTACTATCTGAATCCGAGAGAGTAGCCCCTTCGGGTAACTCCAAATTTCTATTAACGACTAAATTAGTTGAGGTGTCATTGTCGTTTTCATCGGAAGAGCTGTAATGAAAATTAATAAAAAGAAATTAATTATTTTAGACTTAAGATGGGACCAGATGAACTAATGTATATTAGTCGTTTTCGGACACCAACATCCGTTATAACTTCAAAATTAATAACAATGGAAAGATCCGTGATTAAGAAAAAATATTCTTAACACACCTAAATAATGTTATTCATAAACAATTTTAATCCAATTAGCATACTTTTTTAGCTACAAACCGAGAAATGTCTTAATTTCAAATTTGACGTTTCAAGACATTAATGTTACTTATAACTCAAAAACTAAAAACGATGGGGGGAAGTGTTATTAAGAAAAATTATTCGTAATAAACTCAAAAGATATAATCCATAAATAATTTGAATCCAATTGGTATACATTTTTAGCTACAAGCCGAGAAATGTCTTAATCAAAAGTTTGACGTTTCAAGACATTAATGTTACTTATAACTCAAAAACTAAAAACGATGGGAAGAAGTGTTATTAAGAAAAAACATTCATAATAAACCCAAAAAACATAATCCATAAACAATTTGAATCTAATTGGTATAAATTTTTAGCTACAAACCGAGAAATGTCTTAATCTCAAATTTGACGTTTCAAGACATCAATGTCATTTATAACTCAAAAACTAAAAACGATGCGGGGAAACGTAATTAAGAAAAATTATTCGTAATAAACCCAAAAGATATAATCCATAAACAATTTGAATCCAATTGGTATACATTTTTAGCTACTAACCGAGATATGTCTTAACCTCAAGTTTGACGTTTCAAGACATCAATGACATTTATAACTCAAAAACTAAAAAGGACGGGGGGAAGTGTTATTAAGAAAAAACATTCATAATAAATCCAAAAAACATAATCCATAAACAATTTCAATCCTATAAGTATACATTCTTAGGTACAAACCAAGAAATTTCTTAATCTCAAATTTGACGTTTCAAGACATCAATGTCATTTATAACTCAAAAACTAGAAACGATGGGGGGAAGTGTTATTAAGAAAAATCAAACATAATAAAACCAAAAAACATAATTCATAAACAATTTCAACCCAATTAGTACAAATTTTTAGCTACAAACCGAGAAATGTCTTAATCTCAAATTTGACGTTTCAAGACATTAATGTTACTTATAACTCAAAAACTAAAAACGATGGGAGGAAGTGTTATTAAGAAAAAACAATCATAATAAACCCAAGAAACATAATCGATAAACAATTTGAATCCAATTGGTAAACATTTTTAGCTACAAACCGAGAAATGTCTTAATCTCAAGTTTGACATTTCAAGACATCAATGTCATTTACAACTCAAAAACTAGAAACGCTGGGGAGAAGTGTCATTAAGAAAAACAATCATAATAAACGCAAGAAACATAATCCATAAACAATTTCAATCCTATAAATATATATTTTTTGCTACACACCGAGAAATGTCTTAATCTCAAATTTGACGTTTCAAGACATCAATGTCATTTATAACTCAAAAACTAAAAACGATGGGGGGAAGTGTTATTAAGAAAAAACATTCATAATAAACCCAAAAAACATAATCCATAAACAACTTTAATCCAATGAATATAAGTTCTTAGCTACAAACTGGGAAATGTCTTAATCTCAAATTTGACGTATCAAGACATTAATGTTACTTATAACTTAAAAACTAAAAACGATGGGGGGAAGTGTTATTAAGAAAAATCATTCATAATAAACCCAAAAAATATAATCCATAAACCATTTCAATCCTATAAGTATACATTTTTAGCTACAAGCCGAGATATGTCTTAATCTTAAATTTGACTTTTCAAGATATTAGTGCTACTTGTAACTCAAAAACTAAAAACGATGGGGAGAAGTGTTATTAAGAAAAATCATTCGTAACAAACCCAGAAAACATAATCCATAAACAATTTCAATCCAATTAGTATAAATTTTTAGCTACAAACCGAGAAATGTCTTAATCTCAAGTTTGACGTTTCAAGACATTAATGTTACTTATAACTCAAAAACTAAAAACGATGGGGGGAAGTGTTATTAAGAAAAACAATCATAATAAACCCAAGAAACATAATCCATAAACAATTTCAATCCTATAAATATACATTTTTTGCTACACACCGAGAAATGTCTTAATCTTAAATTTGACGTTTCAAGACATCAATGTCATTTATAACTCAAAAACTAAAAACGATGGGGGAAGTGTGATAAAGAAAAATCATTCATAATAAATTCAAAAAAATCCATAAACAGTTTCAAACCAATTAGTTTAAATTTTTAACTACAAATTGAGAAATGTCTTACTCTCAAATTTGACGTTTAAGACACCAATGGGTACGTTCAGCAGGTGTCAACAGTTGAATTCAATCAGTCAGCTAGTTGTATGAGCTTTAATACAACGAAATCGGAACGAAATCGGCTAAACAAGCAATTGAGAATTAGCGGTTCTGCATAACCTAAAACTATGGCCAACAATAATATTTTTGAAAATGTTGTGTTATTACAAGAGATAGAGGATGATGAATGATGATCTTGATTTTAAGGCTGATTTCATTATATACAGTTGTCAGTTTTTAAAATTAAAGGGGAGAAACAAAAAATGTTAATCTTAACCTAGAATTTCACAACCGCTGACAAACTAAGCGCAGATTACTTACGCTGAGATATTTACTAAACTGCTGCGTAACAACGCTTACTTAGCGTATAGTAACTCAACAGTTGACACCGGCTGAACGTGCCCAATGTCATTTATAACTCAAAAACTAGATACGATGGGGGGAAGTGTGATTAAGAAAACTTCATAAACAATTTCAATCCAATTAGTATACATTTTTAGCTATAAACCGAGAAATGTCTTGATCCCAAATTTGACGTTTCAAGACATTAATGTTACTTATAACTCAAAAACTAAAAACAATGGGGGGAAGTGTTATTAAGAAAAATTATTCATAATAAACCCAAAAAACATCATTCATAAACAATTTCAATCCAATTAGTATACATTTTTACCTTATAAACCGAGAAATGTCGTGATCCCAAATTTGACGGTTAAGGACATCAATGTCATTTATAACTCAAAAACTAAAAACGATGGGGGGAAATGTAATTAAGACAAATTATTCGTAATAAACCCAAAAGATATAATCCATAAACAATTTGAATCCAATTGGTATAAATTTTTTGCTACAAACCGAGAAATGTCTTAATCTCAAGTTTGACGTTTCAAGACATTAATGTTACTTATAACTCAAAAACTAAAAACGATGGGGGGAAGTGTTATTAAGAAAAATCATTCATAATAAACACAAAAAACGTAATTCATAAACAACTTCAATCCAATTAGTATACATTTTTACCTATAAACCGAGAAATGTCTTGATCCCAAATTTGACGGTTAAGGACATCAATGTCATTTATAACTCAAAAACTAAAAACGATGGGGGGAAATGTAATTAAGACAAATTATTCGTAATAAACCCAAAAGATATAATCCATAAACAATTTGAATCCAATTGATATAAATTTTTAGCTACAAACCGAGATATGTCTTAACCTCAAGTTTGACGTTTCAAGATATTAATGTTACTTATAACTCAAAAACTAAAAACGATGGGAGGAAGTGTTATTAAGAAAAAACATTCATAATAAATCCAAAAAACATAATCCATAAACAATTTGAATTCAATTGGTACAAATTTTTAGCTACAAACCGAGAAATGTCTTAATCTCAAATTTCACGTTTCAAGACATCAAAGTCATTTATAACTCAAAAACTAAAAACGATGGGGGGAAGTGTTATTAAGAAAAAACAATCATAATAAACCCAAGAAACATAATCCATAAACAATTTCAATCCTATAAGTACACATTTTTAGGTACGAACCGAGAAATGTCTTAATCTCAAATTTGACGTTTCAAGACATCAAAGTCATTTATAACTCAAAAACTAAAAACGATGGGGGGAAATGTAATTAAGACAAATTATTCGTAATAAACCCAAAAGATATAATCCATAAACAATTTCAATCCAATTGGTATAAATTTTTAGCTACAAACCGAGAAATGTCTTAATCTCAAATTTGATGTTTCAAGACATTAATGTTACTTATAACTTATAACTCAAAAACTAAAAACGATGGGGGGAAGTGTTATTAAGAAAAATCATTCGTAACAAACCCAGAAAATATAATCCATAAACAAATTCAATCCAATTAGTATACATTTTTAGCTACAAACCGAGAAATGTTTTAATCTCAAATTTGACGTTTCAAGACATTAATGTTACTTATAACTCAAAAACTAAAAACGCTGGGGGGGAAGTGTTATTAAGAAAAAACATTCAAAATAAATCCAAAAAACATAATCCATAAACAATTTGCATCCAATTGGTATAAATTTTTAGCTACAAACCGAAATGTCTTAATCTCAAATTTGACGTTTCAAGACATTAATGTTACTTATAACTCAAAAACTAAAAACGATGGGGGGAAGTGTTATTAAGAAAAATCATTCATAATAAACTCAAAAAACATAATTCATAAACAATTTCAATCCAATTAGTATACATTTTTATCTATAAACCGAAAAATGTTTTGATCCCAAATTTGACTTTTCAAGACATCAAAGTCATTTATAACTCAAAAACTGAAAACGATGGGGGGAAGTGTTATTAAGAAAAAACAATCATAATAAACCCAAGAAACATAATCGATAAATAATTTGAATCCAATTAGTATACATTTTTAGCTACAAACCGAAAAATGTCTTAATCTCAAGTTTGACGTATCAAGACATTAATGTTACTTATAACTCAAAAACTAAAAACGATAGGGGGAAGTGTTATTAAGAAAAATCATTCATAATAAACCCAAAAAATATAATCCATAAACCATTTCAATCCTATAAGTATAAATTTTTAGGTACAAACCGAGAAATGTCTTAATCCCAAATTTGACTTTTCAATACATCAAAGTCATTTATAACTCAAAAACTAAAAACGATGGGGGGAAGTATTATTAAGAAAAAACAATCATAATAAACCCAAGAAACATAATCGATAAACAATTTGAATCCAATTGGTATACATTTTTAGCTACAAACCGAGAAATGTCTTAATCTCAAATTTGATGTTTCAAGACATTAATGTTACTTATAACTTATAACTCAAAAACTAAAAACGATGGGGGGAAGTGTTATTAAGAAAAATCATTCGTAACAAACCCAGAAAATATAATCCATAAACAAATTCAATCCAATTAGTATACATTTTTAGCTACAAACCGAGAAATGTTTTAATCTCAAATTTGACGTTTCAAAATATTAATGTTACTTGTAACTCAAAAACTAAAAACGATGGGGAGAAGTGTTATTAAGAAAAATCATTCGTAACAAACCCAGAAAACATAATCCATAAACAAATTCATTTCAATTAGTATATATTTTTAGCTACAAACCGAGAAATGTTTTAATCTCAAATTTGACGTTTCAAGATATTAATGTTACTTGTAACTCAAAAACTAAAAACGATGGGGAGAAGTGTTATTAAGAAAAATCATTCGTAACAAACCCAGAAAACATAATCCATAAACAAATTCATTTCAATTAGTATATATTTTTAGCTACAAACCGAGAAATGTTTTAATCTCAAATTTGACGTTTCAAGATATTAATGTTACTTGTAACTCAAAAACTAAAAACGATGGGGAGAAGTGTTACTAAGAAAAATCATTCGTAACAAACCCAGAAAACATAATCCATAAACAAATTCATTTCAATTAGTATATATTTTTAGCTACAAACCGAGAAATGTTTTAATCTCAAATTTGACGTTTCAAGATATTAATGTTACTTGTAACTCAAAAACTAAAAACGATGGGGAGAAGTGTTACTAAGAAAAATCATTCGTAACAAACCCAGAAAACATAATCCATAAACAAATTCATTTCAATTAGTATATATTTTTAGCTACAAACCGAGAAATGTTTTAATCTCAAATTTGACGTTTCAAGATATTAATGTTACTTGTAACTCAAAAACTAAAAACGATGGGGAGAAGTGTTACTAAGAAAAATCATTCGTAACAAACCCAGAAAACATAATCCATAAACAAATTCATTTCAATTAGTATATATTTTTAGCTACAAACCGAGAAATGTTTTAATCTCAAATTTGACGTTTCAAGATATTAATGTTACTTGTAACTCAAAAACTAAAAACGATGGGGAGAAGTGTTACTAAGAAAAATCATTCGTAACAAACCCAGAAAACATAATCCATAAACAAATTCATTTCAATTAGTATATATTTTTAGCTACAAACCGAGAAATGTTTTAATCTCAAATTTGACGTTTCAAGATATTAATGTTACTTGTAACTCAAAAACTAAAAACGATGGGGAGAAGTGTTACTAAGAAAAATCATTCGTAACAAACCCAGAAAACATAATCCATAAACAAATTCATTTCAATTAGTATATATTTTTAGCTACAAACCGAGAAATGTTTTAATCTCAAATTTGACGTTTCAAGATATTAATGTTACTTGTAACTCAAAAACTAAAAACGATGGGGAGAAGTGTTACTAAGAAAAATCATTCGTAACAAACCCAGAAAACATAATCCATAAACAAATTCATTTCAATTAGTATATATTTTTAGCTACAAACCGAGAAATGTTTTAATCTCAAATTTGACGTTTCAAGATATTAATGTTACTTGTAACTCAAAAACTAAAAACGATGGGGAGAAGTGTTACTAAGAAAAATCATTCGTAACAAACCCAGAAAACATAATCCATAAACAAATTCATTTCAATTAGTATATATTTTTAGCTACAAACCGAGAAATGTTTTAATCTCAAATTTGACGTTTCAAGATATTAATGTTACTTGTAACTCAAAAACTAAAAACGATGGGGAGAAGTGTTACTAAGAAAAATCATTCGTAACAAACCCAGAAAACATAATCCATAAACAAATTCAATCCAATTGGTATAAATTTTTAGCTACAAACCGAGAAATGTCTTAACCTCAAGTTTGACTTTTCAAGATATTAGTGTTACTTGTAACTCAAAAACTAAAAACGATGGGGAGAAGTGTTATTAAGAAAAATCATTCGTAACAAACCCAGAAAACATAATCCATAAACAAATTCAATCCAATTAGTATACATTTTTAGCTACAAAACGAGAAATGTCTTAATCTCAAGTTTGACGTTTCAAGACATTAATGTTACTTATAACTCAAAAACTAAAAACGCTGGGGGGGAAGTGTTATTAAGAAAAAACATTCAAAATAAACCCAAAAAACATAATCCATAAACAATTTGAATCCAATTGGTATACATTTTTAGCTACAAACCGAGAAATGTCTTAATCTCAAATTTGACTTTTCAATACATCAAAGTCATTTATAACTCAAAAATTATCATTCTATCAAAAACCGCATTTTTAAGAGTTAAGAAACGATTTATATCTTAAATTGAAGATAAAAGATCGTAGTTTATGACAAGGTATAAAGACGTTAATTTCAAATTAGTCGTTTTCGGACAACAACATCCGTTATAACGTCAAAATTAATAACAATGGAAAGATCCATGATTAAAAAAAATATTCTTAACAGACCTAAATAATGTTATTCATAAACAATTTTAATCCAATTAGCATACTTTTTTAGCTACAAACCGAGAAATGTCTTAATCTCAAATTTGACGTTTCAAGACATCAATATCATTTATAACTCAAAAATTGAAATCTTTGGGTGGAAGTGTTATTAAGAAAAAACATTCATAATAAACCCAAAAAACATAATCCATAAACAAATTCAATCCAATTAGTGTACATTTTTAGCTACAAACCGAGAAATGTCTTAATCTCAAATTTGACGTTTCAAGACATTAATGTTACTTATAACTCAAAAACTAAAAACGATGGGAGGAAGTGTTATTAAGAAAAAACAATCATAATAAACCCAAGAAACATAATCGATAAACAATTTGAATCCAATTGGTAAACATTTTTAGCTACAAACCGAGAAATGTCTTAATCTCAAGTTTGACATTTCAAGACATCAATGTCATTTACAACTCAAAAACTAGAAACGCTGGGGAGAAGTGTCATTAAGAAAAACAATCATAATAAACGCAAGAAACATAATCCATAAACAATTTCAATCCTATAAATATACATTTTTTGCTACACACCGAGAAATGTCTTAATCTCAAATTTGACGTTTCAAGACATCAATGTCATTTATAACTCAAAAACTAAAAACGATGGGGGGAAGTGTTATTAAGAAAAAACATTCATAATAAACCCAAAAAACATAATCCATAAACAACTTTAATCCAATGAATATAAGTTCTTAGCTACAAACTGGGAAATGTCTTAATCTCAAATTTGACGTATCAAGACATTAATGTTACTTATAACTTAAAAACTAAAAACGATGGGGGGAAGTGTTATTAAGAAAAATCATTCATAATAAACCCAAAAAATATAATCCATAAACCATTTCAATCCTATAAGTATACATTTTTAGCTACAAGCCGAGATATGTCTTAATCTTAAATTTGACTTTTCAAGATATTAGTGCTACTTGTAACTCAAAAACTAAAAACGATGGGGAGAAGTGTTATTAAGAAAAATCATTCGTAACAAACCCAGAAAACATAATCCATAAACAATTTCAATCCAATTAGCAAATATTTAGCTACAAACCGAGGAATGTCTTAATCTCAAATTTGACGTTTCAAGACATCAATGTCATTTATAACTCAAAAACTGAAAACTATGGGTGGAAGTGTTATTAAGAAAAAACATTTATAATAAACCCAAAAAACATAATCCATAAACAATTTCAATCCTATAAGTATACATTATTAGCTACAAACCGAGAAATGTCTTAATCTCAAATTTGACGTTTCAAGACATCAATGTCATTTATAACTCAAAAACTAAAAACGATGGGGTGAATCCAATTAGTAAAAATTTTTAGTTACAAACCGAGAAATGTCTTAATCTCAAATTTAACGTTTCAAGACATTATTGTTACTTATAACTTAAAAACTAACAACGATGGGGGGAAGTTTTATTTTGAAAAACCATTCATAATAAATCCAAAAAACATAATCCATAAACAGTTTCAAACCAATTAGTTTAAATTTTTAGCTACAAATTGAGAAATGTCTTACTCTCAAATTTGGCGTTTAAGACACCAATGGGTACGTTCAGCAGGTGTCAACAGTTGAATTCAATCAGTCAGCTAGTTGTATGAGCTTTAATACAGCGGGACGAAATCGGCTGAACAAGCAATTGAGAATTAGCGGTTCTGCATAACCTAAAACTATGGCCAACAATAATATTTTTGAAAATTTTGTGTTATTACAAGAGATAGTAGATGATGATCTTGATTTTAAGGCTCATTTCATTTTATACAGTTCTGTCGGTGTTCAAAATTAAAGGGGAGAAACAAAAAATGTTAATTCTAACCTAGAATTTCACAACCGCCGACAAACTAAGCGCAGATTACTTACGCTGAGATATTTACTAAACTGCTGCGTAATAGCGCTTACTTAGCGTATCGTTCAGCCGCGATTGCTAATAGAGCAACTCAACAGTTGACACCGGCCGAACGTACCCAATGTCATTTGTAACTCAAAAACTAGAAATGATGGCGGGAAGTGTGATTAAGAAAAATCATTGATAATAAACCCAAAAAACATAATTCATAAACAATTTCAATCCAATTAGTATACATTTTTAGCTATAATCCGAGAAATGTCTTGATCCCAAATTTGACGTTTAAGGACATCAATGTCATTTATAACTCAAAAACTAAAAACGATGGGGGGAAATGTAATTAAGAAAAATTATTCGTAATAAACCCAAAAGATATAATCCATAAACAATTTGAATCCAATTGGTATAAATTTTTAGCTACAAACCGAGAAATGTCTTAATCTCAAGTTTGACGTTTCAAGACATTAATGTTACTTATAACTCAAAAATTAAAAACGATGGAGAGAAGTGTTATTAAGAAAAAACATTCATAATAAACCCAAAAAACATAATTCATAAACAATTTCAATCCAATTAGTATACATTTTTACCTATAAACCGAGAAATGTCTGGATCCCAAATTTGACGGTTAAGGACATCAATGTCATTTATAACTCAAAAACTAAAAACCATGGGGGGAAATATAATTAAGAAAAATTATTCCTAATAAACCCAAAAGATATAATCCATAAACAATTTCAATCCAATTGGTATAAATTTTTAGCTACAAACCGAGAAATGTCTTAATCTCAAGTTTGACGTTTCAAGACATTAATGTTACTTATAACTCAAAAACTAAAAACGATGGGGGGAAGTGTTATTAAGAAAAAACATTCATAATAAACCCAAAAAACATAATCCATAAACAATTTCAATCCAATTAGTGTACATTTTTAGCTACAAACCGAGAAATGTCTTAATCTCAAATTTGACGTTTCAAGACATTAATGTTACTTATAACTCAAAAACTAAAAACGATGGGGGGAAGTGTTATTAAGAAAAAACATTCATAATAAACCCAAAAAACATAATCCATAAACAATTTCAATCCTATAAGTATAAATTTTTAGGTACAAACCGAGAAATGTCTTAATCTCAAGTTTGACGTTTCAAGACATTAATGTTACTTATAATTCAAAAACTAAAAAAGATGGGGGGAAGTGATATTAAGAAAAAACATTCATAATAAACCCAAAAAACATAATCCATAAACAATTTCAATCCTATAAGTATAAATTTTTAGGTACAAACAGAGAAATGTCTTAATCCCAAATCTGACTTCTCAAGACATCAAAGTCATTTATAACTCAAAAACTAAAAACGATGGGGGGAAATGTTATTAAGAAAAAACAATCATAATAAACCCAAAAAACATAATCCATAAACAATTTGAATCCAATTGGTATAAATTTTTAGCTACAAACCGAGAAATGTCTTACCCTCAAATTTGACGTTTCAAGACATTCATGTTACTTATAACTCAAAAACTAAAAACGATGGGGGGAAGTATTATTAAGAAAAAACATTCATAATAAACCCAAAAAACATAATCCATAAACAATTTCAATCCTATAAGTACACATTTTTAGGTACGAACCGAGAAATGTCTTAATCTTAAATTTGACGTTTCAACATCAGTATCATTTATAACTTCAAAACTAATAACGATGGGGATAAAAGTTATTAAAAAAATCGTTCATAATAAATCCAAAAAAGATAATTCATAAACAATTTGTACCCAATGAGTGCAAATTTTTAGCTAGAACCGTTTAACCAAATTCTAGCTTTAGACTTACGATTCAATCTTTTCCTTCCTATTTTTTTTAACTTTCTTCTTATTTTTCATCTTCCTCTTTTCCTTATCTAAACTTAAATATTTATCCGACCGTTTTTGCCCTGCAATTTTTAGAGGCAAACTCAACTCGATATCTTTAATTGGAATATTTTCAGCAATTTCAACATTATCTCCAATAAAACGCCCCCCACCGGCGTTCATTGAAGATTTCTTTACGTTTCCTTTTAAATAGTGAGGATTATTGAGTTGTTCGTACATCCTAGCTTCGCGAATCTACAAAAAAAAAAAGTTTTTTTATCAAATTTTTAATAATAATAATAAATTGACTTTGTGTAATTCTTCTTCGGTTAACTCCGCTTGAAATTTTTCAGTTTTAACGGGAACGTTTGATCGATGATCGGCTTTAATAAAAAGATTTTCGATTATTTCCGATTCGGAATCGCTGTCGGTTGTGTCGCAAGGCTCGTTAATCCATTCATCTAAATTTAATCCTTCGGGAAGTAACACTTTTTTTTGGGCTTTTGGCGCAACTGGGTTTAATTCCCCAGAAAATAAGATGATTAATTCGGAAGCTAAAGTCTCGTCTTTATTTATAATCGGTTTTATTGAGTCGGTGTTATCCAAAATGAATTTATTCGAATCTTTTTGTTCTTAAAAAAAATAAATTAATTAAAATTTTTTTATTAATTAATTAATTCTTACTAATTTCGATTTCTTCTTTAATTATTTTTAATAAATTAACTGAAGTACACGCGCGTTCTTGCACCTCAATTTCGCCCGATTTAACTCCCTCCTCTAAAGTTATTAAAACCTCGTCGGTTAAATCGATTATTTCCGCATATTTCTCCGACGTCTCCATTAATAACATTATATAAGCGTATAATTTTAAGATGTTTTGGATGAAAACTGCTTCTATATGTTGGGGTAACGATTTATATTTGATCATTGCTTTTAAAGTTTGTTCGGGATTTTTTAATTCGCTAAAAAAAATTAAATCGTAATTTAACTCGATTACATTGTTATTCCCACCTAGCAAATTCCCCACATAAAAAGGTAGCAGCTAAAAGAACTTCTTGCATAATCGTAAATTGATTCGTCGAGGCGTAAACATCCAAAACTTGCGACATCTCCGCAACGGCAAATCTCCTTATTGCGGGGACTCGGACGCAAACGTCGATTAATTGCGATGAAATAACGTGGCCCTGTTTAGATCCAAACTCCATTTGGGCCAACTCCACCAACACGGTGACGTACCATTCGAAATTAACGATAAATTGGTAATTATTTTGCGAGCAAATTAGAATTATTTTGCTCAATAATTCATCGCGATAAATCGTTCCTTCCGCTTTATCCATATGAACCATTAATTTCTTAACAATCTCCATCAAATTCTTTTTTGAAACCATCCCGTAAAGTAAATCTAAAGCGCGTAATCGAATCGATTCGTCTTTATCTTCTAAACATTGTAAAATTAGGTCTTTGTGGGCTTGGACGCTTTTCGGGTGAGTTTTTAAAATTTTCGACATCGCCAATAAACCGAGGTATTTCACTAAAACATTAATTAATTATAAATAATTTAATAAATCATTTAGTTATTAATTATTACGGTTTTGATCGCTGTCTTCGATTAAAATCCTCAATTTTTGGACGCAAAGTTGAATGCTGGCCGCGTGATTTGGCATCCCGGACGAGATACTTATTAAAACGGCGATTACGGTGTTTATGCATTCGTAAAGGAGACTCATAGCGGATGTACTAAAAAAATTGGAGGGTTTAAAATAAATTAAGTTTTTAAATAAAAATGATATATTGGGTGAGTCGAAAATTAATAAATTAATCATGTTTTGACGTTTTGACATTTTGACATTGACAGATCTTGATAAAATTGATATGTTACACCAAGAAAAGCTTTATTCTCAAACTGTTTTGGTATTGTAACCATGGCAATCATAAATTTTGGTCGTAAAGGTGTCAAATATTTTTGATCGTCGATGAACTTTAATTCAGCTAATTGCGTGACACTTGTCACTCTTCTTGTTTGACATTCTGCTGATTAAGGGCTTTTTCTCATTCGTGTCACATGACATATCGTGATGAATTCTGAGATAGGGGCATCCTTGAACAAATGGTTAAGTACCACGTTATATCGCCTGACCCAGAAAACAGATATAGAGAACTTTTCTCGTCTTTATTAAATAGTTTGAAAACATTTTTAATCAATTTGACAACTTTTTCTATTTCCTTGTACCTTTGAAACACTTTCAAAAATCATCAAAATATATTTTTTTAGTTGTCTAATCCTCATTAATTGAAATTTTGATGCTTTGACTACACTGATAATTAATCATAACATACTTTTGATGGGGGATTTCAATGTTTTTGAATATGCTGACAATTATAACTGCCCAAGAGCACTGAGTGTGCGAAACTTTATTGATTTTTTAAATTTGAATCAAATCAACACAATCCGAAATGCCTATGGTAGAATTCTTGATTTAATTTTCACTAACTTGGATAGTCAAATTTGTATTGAGAAGGAGCTCTATCCTTTCGTTCCTGAGGATAAGCATCATCCGGCGTTGTCGACTGCTCTATCAATTGAAATTACAAAATTTCCGACTATTTTTCCAAACGCTGTTGTCTCTCGATTTAACTTTCGAAGAGCGAATTTTCCGACTTTGTATGATGACATTGCTCTCATGGATTGGTCATTTTTAGAAGATGTAAACGACGTGGACGAAATGTTGGATTTGTTTTATACTTCTCTTTATAATTTAATAGAGAAATCGGTGCCTTGCACTCAACAGAAGCAAAACAATTATCCTCAGTGGTTCTCTAAGGAAATAATTAAAAACCTTAAAACTAAAGAGTACTATAGACACAAGTACAGAACTACCAAACAAACGTTCTATCTCGATCACTTCATTAGAATGAGATCACTAGTAAAAGAACAAATCGACGCTGCTTACAATTCCTTTTGGCAACATGCCTCTGATAATTTAAAGCACGATCCTAGTGATTTCTGGAATTTCGTTCGACTAAAGCAAGGTACTAGCAGAATACCGTCGATCGTTAGAGATGATGTAGATGAATATACTATTCCGATTGATATAGTCAATGCTTTCGATTCCTATTTTTCATCTGTTTATTCTGACAATTCCAGGGATTTTACTGACGCAGTTCCCACGTTGCCAATGTTTAATATCCATCAGGTAACCGAGGAGGAGATAATTGCTGTAATGAGGGGTTTTAGCTCCAAACTCACAGCGGGTGAAGACCAAATACCTAGTTTTCTGGTACGTGATGTACGATTTGCGTTAGCTAAACCGTTGATGTACATTATTAATCGCTCTATAACTGCTTCGATTTTCCCTCAGAGATGGAAGTCAGCTAGAATCACGCCCGTATTTAAGAAAGGTGACAAGTCCTTGGTAACCAACTATAGACCAATTGCTATTCTATCTAATTTTGCAAAGGTATATGAGCAGATAATTTTTAATACAATTTATCGTCACACACAATCATATGTATCGCCTCACCAACATGGTTTTGTGCCTAAACGCTCGACAATAACTAATTTATGTTGTCTTACCCAGTACGTCGCAGAGGTAATGGATGTTGGTGGACAAGTCGACGTAGTTTATACCGATTTTGAGAAGGCCTTTGATCGCATTGATCACAGTATGTTGCTACAGAAATTGAGCTATTTTGGTATGTCTTCTAATTCATTAAATTTGATGAAATCGTACCTTGCTGATAGAGTATGTCGTGTTTTTTACAATGGATTTTATTCCGACGGCTACTCGCCTACATCTGGAGTTCCTCAAGGATCCAATCTGGGACCGCTGCTATTTGTTCTATATATAAACGATTTATTAGACTCGCTTACCTGTCCAGTGCTTGCTTATGCTGATGATTTGAAAATTTTTGTGGAGGTCAGATCATTGGATGACTCTAGGATGCTGCAGAACAACCTGGACATTATTCAGAAGTGGTGCAATTTCAATGCCCTTTCTTTAAGTATCAGTAAATGTACTTATATATCATTTACAAAGAAGTTAAATAAAATCGACACAGTTTATATTGCGGCTTCCATACCTCTAACAAGGGTCTCTACGGTGAAGGATCTGGGAGTGCTGTTTGACTCAGAACTTTCTTTCTTGCCCTATATTGAGGAGATGTGCTCTCAGGCTTGGAGAACTTTGGGTTTCATACTGAGGATCATGGGTCGATTTGCTGATTTTGGTACCCTGAAAACGCTATTTATGGCTCTGGTGATCTCTCGCCTCCAGTATGCCTCTGTAATATGGTACCCTATTTACACGTCACAACAACTAATGGTTGAGAAAGTCCAGCGTCGATTTCTCAAATTTTTGTCATATCGTATGGATGGTCAATATCCGCCTAAAGGAGTGAACTACTTAGATCTACTGCATCGCCACAAGCTTCCTTCTCTGCAGGATAGAAGAATGGTCCAAAGTGCCTCGTTCTTGCAAAAGTTGATGTGTGGTGAGATCGACTGTGCGTGGTTGTTGTCGCGAGTGAATATAGTGGTGCCGCGCATAAATTCTCGGTCCCATTTGTATTTTTATCCACCTTTATGCAGAACAAATGTCAAAAAAAGGGCGCCGATAACACATATGATCACGAACATGAACGATAGTTGTAGGCTAGAATAAACATTGCATTTTCTGTCTCTTTTCTTGCCTCTTTTATTTGATTGTATTATTATTTAGGTATGTATTATATGCATTTTAATTTCACTTGTAATTATATTGATGTACAATTTGTAATAATTTGTATATTTTTTGTATTTTGCCCTTAATATGGTGCGCTGTTGGGCAATAAAGTTTATTATTATTATTATTAAGTATCCTGAGGTTGTTTCTAATCAACTAAAACCATTTTGACACATACTAATCAGCTTTTTCTGTTTACTTGTATCTTTGAAGCACTTTAAAAAATCATGAAAATATATTTTTTTAGTTCTCTAATGCTCATTAAGTATCGCGAGGAAGTTCCTAATCAATTAAAACCATTTTGACACATACCAATCAGCTTTTTTTGTGTACTTGTATCTTTGAAGCATTTTAAAAAATCATGAAAATATATTTTTTTACGTCTCTTATTCTCATTAGTATCGTGAGGATGTTTCTAATCAATTAAAACTATTTTGACACACAACAATCAGCTTCTTCTATTTACTTGCACCTTTAAACCACTTTAAAAAATCATCAAAATATATTTTCTTAATTCTCTAATCCTCATTAAGTATACTGAGGATGTTTCTAATTAATTAAAATCATTTTGACACACAACAATCAGCTTTTTCCGTTTACTTGTATGTTTGAAGCACTTTAACAAATCATGAAAAATATTTTTTTAGTTCTCTAATCCTCATTAAGTATCGTGAGATGTTTCTAATCAATTAAAAGCATTTTGACATACACCAATCAGCTCTTTCTGTTTACCTGTATTTTTGAAACACTTTAAAAAATCATCAACATATATTTTTGTAGTTCTTTAATCATCGTTAAGTATCGCGAGGATGTTTCTAATCAATTAAAAGCATTTTGACACAGAGCAATCAGCTTTTTTTATTTACTTGTACCTTTGAAGCACTTTAAAAAATCATCAAAACATATTTTTTTAGTTCTCTAATCTTCATTAAGTATCCTGAGGATGTTTCTAATCAATTAAAACCATTTTGACATACACCAATAAGCTCTTTCTGTTTACCTGTATTTTTGAAACACTTTAAAAAATCATGAACATATATTTTTGTAGTTCTTTAATCCTCATTAAGTATCGCGAGGATGTTTCTAATCAATTAAAAGCATTTTGACACACAGCAATTAGCTTTTTTTATTTACTTGTGCCTTTGAAGCACTTTCAAAAATCATCAAAACATATTTTTTTAGTTCTCTAATCCTCATTAAGTATCCTGAGGATTTTTCTAATCCATTAAAAGCATTTTGACACACAACAATCAGCTTTAATATATTTTTTACTTCTCTTATTCTCATTAAATAGCCTAAGGATGTTTCTAATCAATTAGCTTTTTCTGTTTACTTGTAGCTTTGAAGCAATTTAAAAAATCATCAAAATATATTTTCTTAATTCTCTAATCCTCATTAAGTATACTGAGGATGTTTCTAATTAATTAAAATCATTTTGACGCACAACAATCAGCTTTTTCCTTTTACTTGTATCTTTGAAGCACTTTAACAAATCATGAAAAATATTTTTTTAGTTCTCTAATCCTCATTAAGTATTGCGAGGATGTTTCTAATCAATTAAAACCATTTTGACATACACCAATCAGCTCTTTCTGTTTACCTGTATTTTTGAAACACTTTAAAAAATTATCAACATATATTTTTGTAGTTCTTTAATCCTCATTAAGTATCGCGAGGATGTTTCTAATCAATTAAAAGCATTTTGACACAGAGCAATCAGCTTTTTTTATTTACTTGTACCTTTGAAGCACTTTAAAAAATCATCAAAACATATTTTTTTAGTTCTCTAATCTTCATTAAGTATCCTGAGGATGTTTCTAATCAATTAAAAGCATTTTGACACACAACAATCAGCTTTAATATATTTTTTACTTCTCTTATTCTCATTAAATAGCCTAAGGATGTTTCTAATCAATTAGCTTTTTCTGTTTACTTGTAGCTTTGAAGCACTTTAAAAAATCATCAAAATATATTTTTTTAGTTCTCTCATCCTCATTAAGTATCATCGTAAGGATGTTTCTAATCAATTAAAATCATTTGACACACAACAACCAGCTTTTTTTGCTTATTTGTATCTTTGAAGCTCTTTTAAAAATCATCACAATATATTTTTTTAGTTCTTTAATCCTCATTAAGTATCGAGAGGATGTTTCTAATCAATTAAAACCATTTTGACACACACCAATCCGCTTTTTCTGTTTCCCTGTATCTTTGAAGCACTTTAAAAAATCATCAAAATGAATTCTTTTAGTTTTCTCATAATTATTAAGTATCGTGAAGATGTTTCTAATCAATTAAAATTATTTTAACACACACCAATCACCTTTTTCTGTTTACTAGAATCTTTGAAGCACTTTCAAAAATCATTAAAATATATTTTTTTATTTCTCTTATTCTCATTAAGTATCGTGAGGATGTTTTTAATCAATTAAAACCATTTTGACACACACCAATCAGCATTTTCTGTTTACTTGTATCTTTGAAGCACAAAAATCAGCAAAATATATTTTTCTAGTTCTCTAAACTTCATTAAATATCGTGAGGATGTTTAAAAAATTGTGAAAATCATTATATGGATGCTTTAAATTCATTAGAACAATTTTCATCAACACCTTTTTCACCTTTTCCTATATTTCAAAATTTTCTAATTTCATGCAAATCATCCCTATTAACTTTTCTAATCTCTTGTGCCTTTATTAAGTAATTTAAAAATGTTTTTAATTGATTTGAGCCATTTTGACCCACACCAATTAAAGTTTTCTGTTTCCTATCATTTTAAAAACACGTTCAAGAAATGTCAAAATCATTGTTCTTCCTATTTTCGTCATAGTTAAGTATCCTAAGGATGTTTTGAATTGATTAGTACAATTTTCATCAACACCAATGATCTTTTCCCATATTCAAAATTTTTTGAATTTTATGCAAATTATCTGTATTAACTTTTCTAACCTCTTATGCCTTTATTAAGTAATATAAAAGTGTTTTTAATCGATTTCAGCCATTTTGGCACACAACAATCAACTATTTCTATTTCCTACCGTCTTCAAAACACTTTCAAAAAACGTCATAATCATTTTTGTTAATTTTTCATCCCCACTAAGTATCTTAAAGATGTTTTGAATCGATTAAAACAATTTTTATCAACACCAATAAGATTTTTTCATATTCCAAAATTTTTTAATTTTATGCAAATTATCGCTATTCACTTTTCTAACATCTTATGTCTTTATTGAGTAATCTAACACAGTTTTTAATTGATTTGAGCCATTTTGGCCTACACCAATTAAAGTTTTTTGTTTCTTATCACCTTCCAAACACATTAAAAAAATGTCAACGTCATTTTTCTTAATATTTTTGTCATCATTAAGTATCCTAAGGATGTTTTGAATTGATTAGAACAATTTTCGTCGACACCAATGATCTTTTCCCATATTCCAAATTTTTTTAATTTGATGCAAATCATCTGTATTAACTTTTTTACCCTCTTATGTCTTTATTAAGTAATCTAAAACAGTTTTTAATTGATTTGAGCCATTTTGGCCTACACCAATTAAAGTTTTTTGTTTCCTATCATCTTAAAAACACGTTCAAAAAATGTCAAAATCATTTTTCTTAACATTTTCGTCAACGTTAAGTATCCTAAGGATGTTTTGAATTGATTAGAACAATTTTCATCAATACCAATGACCTTTACACATATTCCAAAATATTTTAATTTTAAGTAAGTCGTCCCTATTAACTTTTCTGACCCCTTATATCTTTATTAAGTAATTTAAAACTGTTTTTAATTGATTTGAGCAATTTTGCCCCACTCCAATTACAGTTTTCTATTACTTATCATCTTCAAAACACTTTCAAAAAATGTCAAAATCATTTTTCTTCATTTTTTATCTACATTAGATGTTTTCAAACGATTTTGATTCACACCAATGAACTTTTCCAATGTTCATTAATTAATTGTAACATTTACAACTCACCCTATATCATTTTTATTAAATTTTTGATTAAATTAATTTTAATAAAATCAAACCTGTGGATTAGATTGGTTAAGGGTTCAATTAATTTTTTGCCTAGCCTAGGTTCTAGCGGAGTTAACGCCCCAAACTGGAAAACAAAAAAAAAGGAAATAAGAAAAAAAGCTCCTTTCACTTTACCGAGTGATTATATTCACTAACGACCTCGTTATTTTTAACCCTATTAAAGGTTCTAACATCGTTAAAGATCCAAACTGTTCCATAAAAAAATCATTTCTTATTAATCCCACTTTAAAACCTAAAAATTACTCACCAGCTTTATGATTTTAATTAACATCCAATTATTTGTGCTTGTAGTCATCAATTTAAAGAAAACTGGCGCTAAACTTAAATAATTTTTTGGATTTTTCCTTGCTAACTCACAAACTACATTAACTGCAGCTGATTGTACCCCTAAATAACCAATAAAGTTAATAATTTTATCCCAAAATTATTATGTGGCTGAAGTTAGATTCATATTCGAATCTGTACCAGATTGAGATTCATAAAATTACAGTTGACCAGACAAGTATTGAACATATCAATTGAAAAATCGTTTTCTGAAACTACAGAAGTTGTAGCAATCTGCGACTACCCTGGATAATTCGAATAGACCCTCTAGTATGTTCCTTGTCTACCCTCACCCTCAGATTAGCAGTAGGGGCCGAGCGGTTCCTCGTTTTCAATAGCATACTTAGATATTATTTTCTCAATAACTAGAGACTGCAGCACCCTGGGACTAGTCTAGATTATTGCATTAGGTCCTCTGGTATCCTTCTAGCACACCAGCACCCCCAGATTTGCCGTAGGGGCCGAGGGGTGAATTTTTACTTACTAGAACTAGTCTAGATTACTATATTTAAAACTGATGTAATATTTAGTTTGATATTATAATTTCATATTGCTTTTACTTCTCTTAGTAATGAAACTTGAACGATATGGATTCAGGGAACCAGCCAACGATATTATAACATTTTATTTAAATAATTATAACATCTTATTTAAATAATAGGTCACACTCTACTAAAGTCATAAGCTTAAAAAGTAAGACTGTAATTTCTACTAATAAAACTACACTCTATGGTGCCTTACAGAGTAGTATACTGGGATCGCTTTTGTTCGTTATCCTTATAAATGACCTTCTACTCTTCAGCCTGAACTGTCACAAAACGAATTATGCTGATGACACCAGCCTTGTAATTATATAACTAGTTCAACACTTAATGAAATGATCCATAAAACGTGTACTACTAACTAACGTGTGAATTGTGGAAAATTGGTTCAGCCGCAATAAGTTAGCTATGAATGGCTTTATATGAACGTGTGTGACTATGTTCAATTAGTTTCAATTTTTATTTATGTCTTCTTCTGTCTTAACCCTTTCACGACTCCTGGTACACATATGCACCACTAAGTTTTATGTAACTCCTATATCTCCCAGAAAAGAAATCGTCGTGAAAGGGTTAAATAACACTAAAATTTGTGTTATTGCCTGTAATATTTTTATTACAACTTATGTTAGCATTAGGTGTCTTCAAAAAAATAAGGAATAAAGAAAGGTTAGAAAGATACCAGAGGACCTAATGCAATAATCTAGACTAGTCCCAAGGTGCTACAGTCTTTAGTTATTGAGAAAATAATGTTTAAATTTGTTATTGAAAACGAGGAATATTAAAAAATTCACCTTTCGGCCCCTACGGCAAATCTGGGGGTGCTGGTGTGCTAGAAGGATGCCAGAGGGCCTAATGCAATAATCTAGACTAGTTCCAGGGTGTTGCGTCTCTAGTTATTCAGAAAATAATGTTTAAATTTGCTATTGAAAACGAGGAATATTGAAAAATTCACCCTTCGGCCCCTACGGCAAATCTGGGGGTGTGGGTGGGCTAGAAGGATACCAGAGGACCTAATGCAATAATCTAGACTAGTCCCAAGGTGCTGCAGTTTTTAGTTATTGAGAAAATAATGTTTAAAAAAGGATGGGTAATTTAAGTAGGTACTGTAATTGTTTTTAGGTGCTGTGTTAATCCTAGCCAGGATTAGAACACAACATGGACAAGCCAGGACCTAGTAAAAAACGTAAGGTTAAAGATGAAAATCGGCAGTTTCAAGAAATTTGGACTGAGAAATACTTTTACGTATGATCGCATAACAAAGTCGTTTGTTTAATTTGCAAGAATTCTGTTGCGATTGCAAAGGAATATAATGTAAAAAGGTACTATGAAACGCAGCATCCTACTTTTACCAAGTTTACAGGCGAATTAAGAAAGCAAAAAATGTTGTCTTTAAAACGGGTGCTTATTGGTCAAGATAAGAAACAAGATTCAGAAACAGCTACAGAAGTTAGTTATGAAATTTCTCGAATGATAGCAAAGCGAAGTCGCCCCTTCAATGATGGGGATTTTGTAAAAGAATGCATAGAAATTGCCGCTAAGAAAATGTGTCCAGAAGCAGCAAAAAAGTTTGAGAAAATTCAACTGAATCGTATGACTATCCAAAGACGAATTATGTCTTTGTCAGGTAATATTGCGGAACAATTAACTGAAAAAACTAAGATCATTGAATTTTTTTCATTAGCACTCGACGAATCCACTGATATTAGTTCCACAGCTCAACTTCTCATATTCATACGAGGTGTTACTCAAGATTTTGAAGTCTTAGAAGAGTTATTAGGAATGTGTTCATTGAAAGGTCAAACCAAAGGAGTTGATATACTCAATGTACTTTTGGATGAGTGTTCAAAAACTGATTTGGACTTATCAAAATTATCGGGAGTTGCGACTGACGGTGCTCCTTCGATGATTGGTGTCAATTCCGGGCTAGTTACTTTGCTGAAAAAGCATCTGCAAGAAAAAAACATAAACGCTGAAGATCTCATGCAGTTTCACTGCATTATACACCAAGAAGCCCTCTGTTCTAAAAAAATTGAATTTCAAAATGTCATGAAAGTGGTAGTTTCGACTGTAAATTTCATAAAATCACGAGGACTCAATCACAGGCAATTCAAACAATTCCTTGATGACATCGAAAGCGAATATGGAGATTTACTGTATTATACAGAAGTAAGGTGGCTAAGTCGTGGATTGACACTGGAACGATTTCTAAATTTAATAGAAGAAATTGGAATATTTCTGGCGGAAAAGCAAAAGG
>NW_019280997.1:52105-77688 GCF_000648695.1 Onthophagus taurus
ATCGCTCTTAAAAAAATAGAGAGCCTTAATTTTGAAAAACTGATAACGGAATCCGACAACCAACATTATTTGACATATTTTGGTCAAATCCGCGAAGAAATCCACCCAACCGTTTTCGACATAACGGCGTCTTACTAAACCGCGATTTTCCGCGAAACTGTATGAAATATCGAAAAAATAAAATATGCCACTCATTGAGAACACATCAGACTACCACCTGTTCAAAATTAAAATTTTTTCGTACGATAGTTTTCGAGAAAAAAAATCGCAAAGTTGATAAAGTTGCCAATTCCGTAAAAAATCGGGTACATTTTTCATTTAACTCGCGGTAAAAAGAAAACGGTGGATCCGAAAATTTTCAGATTAACATAAGTTACGTAGAAATGTCCAGTGATTACAACAAACTTTGTTGCAATTTTTTTTATGGAGCGGTTGCGAAGATATCGATCTCTAAAGTGAGGGGCCTTAACTTTTTGCACGGATAGTAGTGTGCCATGGAAAACAAATGTTTAATGACTTACTGATAAACGTCAAAGTCTAATTTAGGTTGTTTGATGTTTGTGAGTCTAAAACCAGTTAAAATGGATATTAATAACGTAAATAATGTTTATACAAATGAAGAAATCCATAATTTATTTTTTGTGCACGAAAAGTGCGACAAAGTTCTTAGTAGAACTTGCAGAATGTTTAATGAAAATTATCCACATTTATCTCCGATGACAAAAGGTAAATTTAGAGGAATAGAAGCAAATTTTTTGCATTTTGGACGAATTAATCACGTGTTAAACTGACCAAAAAATGTAGTAGATAATGCAACGGAAGAGGTGAATACCTTGGCTTATTTCGAGCCCAGTCCCAACACCTCAATTCGAGCTGCCAAAGAAGATCTGGGAATCATACTACGAACTTTGTCGCGCTTTTCATGCAAAAAAAATAAATTAAGAATTTCTTGATTTGTGTAAATATTACTTTCGTTATTGTTATCGATTTTAACTCGTTTCAGTACTAATATTAAGGGACATAACAGATAATTATTAGCTCACATGCATCAAGTGACGTAAACAAGTGAGTCTTTGACAAGAACTCATTGAGAAGGCTTGTTTTTCATGGCACACTAGGCTAAATATCCATATGATATGTGTGCATTTTTCAAAAAACCCTAATTATCTCCCAAACTATTAATATTAGGTATGGGACATATGGGATATAAAAGATGTAGAATGAGACACCGAAGACGACTAAAAAATAAAATATGGGGGGTGCCATTTAAAAAAATGAAGTTATGGTACTTCCAAATTTTGAAAAGTTAACGTGCCATAGTAAAGTGATCAAACGTTCTAGACCGCAGTTCTCGGCACCAAAACATACTCCATCATGTTGCTTAAGCATGTTCTCAATCCTAAATTGATATCCCAAAAATTGAGTGTTTTCTGATTTTTTGAACAAATGTCTGCTGGAGCAGATTTTTCTAGAAAAATTCGAATAACTCGAGAACGACCGAATCAAATTGCAAAAAGTAAAGTTATTTATAAACCTTGAAAACAGACAAATCCAAATATGTAAAAATATACAGGGTGTTCCATTTAAAAAAATAAAGTTGGTGGCGACTTCCGGTGTAACCGGAAGTGCTAGAAATATGAAAATATTTTAGATGAAGAGAACGTAATTGATAATACTTAAGTCTGCATTCTCAAATTTTTTGTTTGGCCAGAACCCCAGAAACGTCTAATGACCGGTCTCGCTGAGACACTCTGTATATGTGAACAAACTTTTTCAATACTAAATAATAATAAAACAAAAAATCGAAACCGCCTTGCAAATAATAGTTTGGAAGCAGTTTTACGTGTTGCTACAAGTAAATTTGAGCCAAATATAAAAAAGATTGTAAGCATTATGCAGTGCCACGCTTCAAATTAATAAATTCTTTTTCAATTTTAATACATTATTATCAATTCTTTGTTGTCTTTAATTACCTATACTTCTGGCGGCCCGCCATCAGTTCATGATTTGCCCGAGTGGCCCCTAGTCTTAATAAGTCTGTGAATCGCTGTAATAGAGGGTCTATTCGAATTATCCAGGGTAGTCACAGATTGCTACAACTTCTGTAGTTTCAGAAAGCGCTTTTTCAATTGATATGTTCAATACTTGTCTGATCAACTGTAATTTTATGAATCTGAATCTGGTACAGATTCGAATATGAATCTAACTTCAGCCACATAAAATTATTTATTAACGTTTTTACCTGGATCAGGATCCTCCAATTTCTCTTTTAACCGAGGAAAAGCGGGTCGCAAAGCCTCCGGGTACTTCAAAAACACCTTATACATCATTAAAACAGCCTTTTTTCGAATATACGGCTTCGTCGAACTCAACTAAATCATTTTTAAAATAAATTAATTCAACATTATTTTAATTAACATTAATTACCAAAGTTAAAATATCATTCGATAAATCCCTAGCTAAATCAGTGCTAATATAACAACTCAAAGAAGTGAGAGCTAAACCAGCTTCATATTGATTTTGCGAATTTAATTCTTTCCGAATCATATTTGTAGTTAACATTAATAACTCGGAGTCACAGTGAAAGCTTTGGCTCGCCGCTAAATAACCAATCCTTTTTAAAGTGAATTTACTCGAACTCATCACCTCTATTATATTAAATCCGGCCCAAGAAATATCATAACCCAACATTTGTAACTAAAATTAAAAAATTATAACCTCAAAAAAAAAATTATATTAATCTTACATAAGTTAATTTTGCAATTGCGTTGCTTTTAACGGTTAAATTATCCTGTCTCAATTCTTGTTTAATATCCTCCATGCATTGAGAGATGTATTTCGCCTAAAAAAAATATTTTTTAATTCAAACCTAAAGGGCCAAAACAACCTAACCTCATTTTCTTTATTGTTTCGTATCCCTCGAACTAAATCGGTTAAATTCTTATCAAACATTCGCTCCAAGTTCCCCTTAACTTTTTTTAGGGCCATCTCGGCGCTACAACAAAACTTATAATGGAAAAATCGTAAAAACAGGTAAAGTTGAAAGTTCAACAAACTGACACGTTTTTATTTTAAACGGGACGTTAAAAAAATTATTAAAATTATTTCCTGGTATTATCAGGTCGTTTAAAACATAAAATTGCGGTTTATTCACCTGAGATTCATCGTGTTTGATTCGAAAATAATATTTTAAAAAATTTTCCGAGTTTTCTTGACAGATCATGAATAAAACGTCAAATGTATACAACGAGAAGTTAGTAGCGAATCGACATCGATAAAATTTTAATTTGAATCATTGAGTAATTAATTTATTGTGTGATAACGATTTATTTTTATCGCATTTCACGAAATTAAGCGATAAAGGTGATAACGCAATTATTGATAAGAACCGTTTTTTTGTTAAAGTACTTGAAACAATAGAACGGGTAAGTATTATTCGTTTTAATTACTTATTTTATGTCTAATATTTACCTTAAAAACTAAATTTAAATTATTAATATTAAAAAAAACGTTTTTAAAAGATACGTTATCTTGAAAAACAAGATAACTTTGTTAATCTGTTTTACCGGCCCTTAAAACGTCAATTAGAAACGTCAAAAGTATCTGCGTTGCTGTCAGTTTCGGTTCATTTAAGTTTTTATTTTATCCATTTTTGGTTTCGTTTTGAGTTAATAATATATTAGCCCTTAATTATTTCGGTAAGTAAACGCCCTTTTATTAATTAACCCCATAAAAATGATTTTATCTCGTAACGGGATGTGGTTTGGTAAATACCGAGAATTGAGTCATTTCGTGTTATCTTAATTAATTAATTTTCTTTATTTAAAAATAGATCGTTTAACATGGATTCGGCGACTTCTTCCAATGCTACCAAGAATAACAAGTTGGAGCAAACCCAACAGCAAGTCAATGAGGTCGTGGGGATTATGCGGGTGAACGTTGAAAAGGTTCTCGAGAGAGATCAAAAGCTGTCCGAGTTGGATTCGCGTGCCGAAGCTTTACAGGAAGGTGGAAAACAGTTCGAGCAACAAGCGCAAAAATTGAAACGAAAATATTGGTGGAAAAATTTAAAAATGATGATCATTTTAGGCATTATCGGATTGGTTATTTTGATTATTATTATCGGTTGGTAATTTTTTTGTGAGTTAAAATTATTTTTTAAATAAAATGATTGGTTTTAGTGAGCCTTGTTAATTGGAGTTCCGACTCGTCTTCGCATGCCATTGAGCCTTCAGAAGTCACCCCAAGTACTTAAAACTAAATTTGACACTTCCAAAATTGAGGTTATGTTTATTATTTACTATTAATGTTATTATTATTATGGTTTTGGATGTGAGTTTAATAAGTTTAACATTTTAAACAGTAATTATTTGTTTATATCAAATTCTAACATTTACGCACAAAAAGGAAATCAATAAATATAAAATAAATTTAAAAAAATAAAAAAGTTAGGTTATGTATATATTTTATAATAAAAAAATTGTAATAAAAGGAATTTAATTAATTATTTATTTTGTTTTAAACATCCCAGCTGCTTTTTTTTTCAACTCTTCCCAGAATTTCCCCAAAGAATCAGCTTTTTCATAATTCCACTCAAAAACTTTTCCATAAAAGCCCCTTTAAAATGTGACAGTTCCAAAATTGAGGTTATGTTTATTATTTAATATTATTATGGTTTTGGATTTGAGTTAAATAAGTTTAAATGAAAATCAATAATCAAAATAAATTTAAAAAATAAGGAAGTTGGTTAAGTATAAAAGCCCTTCCAAATTTGACAGTTCCAAAATTGAGGTTATGTTTATTATTTACTATTGACATTATTATTATTATGGTTTTTGGATGTGAATTTAATAAGTTTAACATTTTAAACAGTAATTATTTGTTTATATCAAATTCTAACGTTTACGCACAAAAAAAAAATCAATAAATATAAAAATAAATTAAAAAAAAAAAAAGGTAGGTTATGTCAAGGTTCGGTTATGTATATATTTTATAATAAAAAATTGTAATTAAAGGAATTTAATTATGTTATATTAAACTCCGTTTAATATTGAAAATGTATTTTATTATTAGATTCAAAACAGCTTCGCTTCTTGCAAGTTCTTACATGTAATTGTCTAACCTCTAACGTCTTTTTATTACCAACCTAAAACTCTTAAAACTAAAATAACTAACTTAACTATATATATAATCCCCTTTTCTTTTAATAAAGTTTATAATCATCAAACTTTTTAGGTATCTTTCTTTGTCTTCCTTCTCGCTTCCTTGGTTCTTCCTTCGCTTTTATTGATTCTTGCTGTCTTATTTTGTCCCTCGAATTGTTAATATTATTCTCATTCGTTTCTTCTTTTAAATTGTTTGTATCATTGTTATTTGTTTTCTTCGTTTTCTCTTCTAACTCGTCTTCTTGTTTTTGAATTCGTTCCGTATTCACTTCCGTTTTCTCTGTTTCCATTCTTCTTTCATTATTCTCATTGTGTGACTGCACTACTTCATTTGCTTGATTAGGTATTTCGGGAATTAATGTCTCATTTTTGTTAATTTCGCTATTATGTGGTCTAATATGTATTACATTTCTTCTATACATTGTTCCTTCCACATTAACTATACATGTGTTATCATTCAATTTTTCATCAATTTTCCCTTTTGTCCATACTGTTGACTGTTCAGGTTTCATTTGTATTATTACAGATTGTCCTATTTTTAATTCTGGTAATTTTCGACTTTTCTGGTCGTAATAAAATTTGCTTTTCCTTCTGTTGTTTTCTAAAATTNTTTTTTTTCAACTCTTCCCAGAATTTCCCCAAAGAATCAGCTTTTTCATAATTCCCCTCAAAAACTTTTTCCATAAAAGCCCCTTTAAAATGTGACAGTTCCAAAATTGAGGTTATGTTTATTATTTAATATTATTATGGTTTTGGATTTGAGTGAAATAAGTTTAACATTTTAAACAGTAATTATTTATTTATATCAAATTCTAACATTAACGCACAAAAAGAAAATCAATAAACATAAAATAAATTTAAATAATAAGGAAGTTAGGTTAAGTATAAAAGCGCTTCCAAATTTGACAGTTCCAAAATTGAGGTTATGTTTATTATTTACTATTGATATTATTATTATTATGGTTTTTGGATGTGAATTTAATAAATTTAACATTTTAAACAGTAATTATTTGTTTATATCAAATTCTAACGTTTACGCACAAAAAAAAATCAATAAATATAAAATAAATTAAAAAAATAAAAAGGTAGGTTATGTCAAGGTTCGGTTATACAGGATGTATGTGAATGACTGCAACAAACTTCAAGGGGTGATTCTTTGGTAAATTTTAAGGGTACTTTGATATATGAACCATGGGCGACTTCGGCTCCCCTAAGGAGCTACACCCCTCCAAAAATGGCGGAAAATTTTGGTTTAATTTCTTTTTCTCAAAAACCATAAACGCTAGGAAAATGAAATTTGGGGAATATGTTTAACTCATAATAGGGCACGTTTTGACCCTATTTGTACTTTCAACCTACCCTTCTAAACTACTAAACGTAACCACCCCCTTTAAATTTTTGCTAAAATTTTTTTTATGCAGATGATAAATACATTAGAAAAATTTTACATAGATAGATGAAAGTATTCTAAAACTTTTTTGTCTCTCTAAAATTTTTCCAAAAACTACTAATTGTTGAGAAAAAAAATAGTAAAGCAAACACTGCCCGTTAAACAACGGGGTTGTCGATCAAAAGTTGAAATTAATTTTGAATGAAAAAATCTTAGTAGGCTGTCAGAAATATTTTTGACGTTTAAATGTCAGTTTTTCTTACTATTATTATTGTTTTTCAAATTAATTTTTGAATAAAGTTCTACCGCATTTAGGCTCGTTTACTCGGCGTTTCAAAATTTTAAATAAAACAATAATAATAGTAAGAAAACCACTGACATTTAAACGTCAAAAATATTTATGACAAAGATAGTAAAGCCTACAAAGATTTTTTTATTAAAAATTCATTCCAACTTTCGATTAACAACCCTACAGCTTAACAGTTAGTGTTTGCTTAATTATTTTTTTTTCTCAGAAATTATTAATTTTTAGAAGAACATCAGAGAGACAAAAAAGTTTTAGAATAGTTTTATCTATCTAACTGAAATTTTTCCAATGTATTTATCATCTTCATAAAAAAAATCTAAGCATAAATTGAACGGGGGTGGTTACGTTTAGTAGTTTAGAAGGGTAGATTGAAAGTACAGTTCTGTTCAGATATAATGCGAAAAGAGCCGCTCGTAGAGGCATAAAATTGTACTAGAAACGACCTACGTTCACGAGGCATTTAATCCAGGTTTTACCTGCTCTGTAGTGTTGTAAAAGTTCCGAACAGACAAGCGGGGTGATGTGATTTATGGCCAAGATNTAAATGAACTTTTTCAATCATAGTTTTTCTCAAACTGTATGGTATTATTATTCTATCATTTTTGAATAAAATTCCATCTTGTACTGATATTTCGTGTTTGTACTGGTTGTATATTTTTATGTCTTCAGGAATGTTTTTCATTACAGATGGCCAACCGTCTATAATAAATGTTATCAATTTTTGTAAAGTTTGGCTGTCAATGTTTCCTCTTTAATTATTTTAAGTCTCTCTTCGGTAACCTGTAAATATGTCGCACTTTTCACTTTTTCAAATACTTTGAAAATATTGATTCTTTTGTGCTTCGATATTTCATTATAATAACTATCGTTTAATGGAGCACGAGACAATGTGTCGGCTACTATATTATTCTTTCCTGTGACATATTCTAATTCAATGTTATATCTTTGAAGTGTCATTAACATTTGTTGTAATCGTTTTGGTGCATTTAATAATGGTTTCTCAAGTATCCGTAATAAAGGTTTGTGGTCGGTTTTTACTGTTACCCTATTTCCAACTAACATTTGGTCGAATCTTCTACAACCGAACACTATTGCTAACAGTTCTTTTTCGATTTGGGCATAATTTCTTTCAGATCTAGTAAGTGTTCTGGATACGTAACCTATAACACCATTCTTTTGAAATGCAACTGCTCCCAATCCGAAACTACTAGTATCACATTCCAAAATCACAGGTTCTTTTGTGTTGTAATATTTTAAAGGTTGAATATTTGAAGCAATATCTTTAATTTTATCAAACTCTAATTGTTCCTGATCAGACCATTTAAAATCCACATTATTGTGCGTTAATTGTCTCAAAATAAATAATTCACTGCTAAGATTCTTTATATATCGACTTAGATAAGTGACCATACCAATAAATCTTAATAATCCTCCCTTATCATTCGGAACTGGAAATTTCTTTATGGCATCGACTTTTTCCTGATCTACCTTTAAGCCATCACAAGATAATATATGACCAAATGGCATCCTTTTCCACCTATACTTTCCAAAAGGTGTCCAAAATGTTGTTATTTACTACTAGATTCCGATAATTTGACTTGACAAAAACCCTTCTTTGTGTCTACTGTTGAAAAAACTTTGGCTTTACCCAACTCTGGCAATATTTCATCAACCGTGGTGAATTGCCAATGTGGTCTTTTCATGACTTTATTTAATGAAATCGGGTCCAAACATATTCTAAATGTTTTTTCCTTCTTTACTAATAAAATGTTACTCACCCAATCTGTGTTATGATCTTCTTTGGTAATTATACCTTCTTTCTCTAAATGTATCAATTCTTCTTTTAAATCTTTTCTCAATGCTGTTGGAACTCTTCTTGGTGGTTGCCTCATTGGTCTTGCCTCTTCCTCCAGCTCAATTTCTACTTCCCCTGGTAGAGATCCATATCCTTTGAAAATATCTTAAATAAACTCATCCATAAACAAATTTAGTTTAGGTATAATGATTTTCATAACGTATACCAAATTTGGTTTTTCTAGCTTAATGTATTACGAAGATATTCAATGTTTTAAAAATTTAAGACCCAACTCTGAAAGCCCATACTCCTCAGAGGTACAACTTGGTATAGAGATAAGTTGCGTTAAATCATCTTAATTTATTGTCCTATACATGTCCCTGCTCTGTGTCGGTTCTTATGTGAATCACCCTGTATATTTTATAATAAAAAATTGTAATTAAAGGAATTTAATTAATTATTTATTTCGTTTTAAACGTCCCAGCTGCTATTTTCTTCAACACTTCTCGGATTTTCCCCAAAGAATCATTTTTTTCATAATTCTCCTCAAAAACTCTTTCCATAAAAACCCTTTTCAAATTTGACAGTTCCAAAATTGAGGTTATGTTTATTATTTAATATTATTATGGTTTTGGATGTCAATTTAATAAGTTTAACATTTTAAACAGTAATTATTTGTTTATATCAAATTCTAACATTTACGCACAAAAAGAAAATCAATAAATTTAAAAAATAAGGAAGTTGGTTAAGTATAAAAGCCCTTCCAAATTTGACAGTTCCAAAATTGAGGTTATGTCTATTATTTACTATTGATATTATTATTATTATGGTTTTTGGATGTGAGTTTAATAAGTTTAACATTTTAAACAGTAATTATTTGTTTATATCAAATTCTAACATTTACGCACAAAAAGAAAATCAATAAATTTAAAAAATAAGGAAGTTGGTTAAGTATAAAAGCCCTTCCAAATTTGACAGTTCCAAAATTGAGGTTATGTCTATTATTTACTATTGATATTATTATTATTATGGTTTTTGGATGTGAGTTTAATAAGTTTAACATTTTAAACAGTAATTATTTGTTTATATCAAATTCTAACATTTACGCACAAAAAGAAAATCAATAAATTTAAAAAATAAGGAAGTTGGTTAAGTATAAAAGCCCTTCCAAATTTGACAGTTCCAAAATTGAGGTTATGTCTATTATTTACTATTGATATTATTATTATTATGGTTTTTGGATGTGAGTTTAATAAGTTTAACATTTTAAACAGTAATTATTTGTTTATATCAAATTCTAACATTTACGCACAAAAAGAAAATCAATAAATGTAAAATAAATTAAAAAAATAAGAAAGTTAGGTTATGCATATATTTTATATTAAAAAAATTGTAATAAAAGGAATTTAATTAATTATTTATTTTGTTTTAAACGTCCCAACTGCTTTTTTCTTCAACTCTTCCCGGATTTTCCCCAAAGAATCATTTTTTTCATAATTCCTGTGCGCTCTAATTATAGGCGACAATAACAGCGGAGGTGCTGGTTTCAAAAATTAGCAATAATAAAAAAAAACAAGATGATTGTAATAAAAAAATATAATTCTTAATTAAAAATAAAAATTTAAATAAAACAAATGATAATTGATTAATTACCTTCTGAAGCGGCGTAGCGATGCGGTAGAGAACTAAACTGAATTTTTGGCGGATGCGAAGCGGATGCGTAGTATTCAAAATGCGGGTTAACTGAACTGAGTCGTAATACGTATTAAAATTAAAAGCGGAGTGCGTTAAGGGTGCGCATGCGGACCAAGCGGGTGAAACTCACACTGAGCGGGGGCGAATGTCGCACATGCGCACTAAAAATATATAAGCGGAGCGAACAATTCCCATCGAAAACTTTTTCCATAAAAACCTCTTTAAAAATGTGACAGTTCCAAAATTGTGGTTATGTTTATTATTTAATATTATTATGGTTTTGTATGTGAATTTAATAAGTTTAACATTTTAAACAGTCAATATTTGTTTATATCAAATTCTAACATTTACGCACAAAAAGAAAATCAATAAACATAAAATAAATTAAAAAAATAAAAAAGTTAGGTTATGTGTAAAAACCCCTTCCAAATTTGACAGTTCCAAAATTGAGGTTATGTTAATTATTTACTATTAATATTATTATGGTTTTTGGATGCGAGTTTAATAAGTTTAACATTTTAAACAGTAAGTATTTGTTTACTTATATCAAATTCCAACATTTACGCATAAAAAGAAAATCAATAATGTAAAATAAATTAAAAAAATAAGACAGTTAGGTTATGTATATATTTTATAATAAAAAATTGTAATAAAAGGAGTTTATTTTGTTTTAAACGTCCCAGCTGCTTTTTTCTTCAACTCTTCCCGGATTTTCCCCAAAGAATCATTTTTTTCACAATTCCCCTCAACAACTTTTTCCATAAAAACCCCTTCCAACTCTTTTTGTATATCTGTATCAAACATCATGATATTTTTTTCACCACTTGACTCAAAATACTCTTTCATAGCGTTCCTATAATCCCTACCAATCTCGGCGATCCCCTCGTTTTCAATTAATTCCTTCATCTGATCCATAACTTTAGACTCAATATCTTCTCGAAACGTATCGTTACTTGCAATATCAAAGAGTTTTAGGATGGGTTCTTGTTTAGGTATCAACGGTAATTGGGTAAAAACGAAATCGAAAGCTTGATCATGAATTAATTTTGAGAAAATGTACATAGGATGAGTTTCTGAGGAATTCTTCATCTCGTTTATGTACGTTTTAAGCAGTTTTAATTCGTTTTGGGTTAATCGTATCTTAATATTTTCCCTAAAAATTAATAAATTTAAGAAATGTATTGGTAATATTAAAAAATTTACATCAATGGTTGTTTGTAATAAAGCCCGTATAATAAATAAAAAGCCCCCGTTTTAATATAAATATTTGGAGCATAAATAAATAACTTTTTGGCTTCAAATAAAAAAAGCTGGGTTTGTCTTGATATTTCATTGAAATTTTTGGTATATCTAAAAGGAATAAATTTATAATTTTCTTAATTTTCTTTTTATATTAACTCACTTATAAACTAAACTAAAATGTTTTTCTTTCCAAATTTCCGAGAATATTTCGAAAGAATGAGATTCTTTTTTTGCGAACGTTTTTAATAAATTTTCGGAATCTTTTTTAAACCCGAATTGGATTTCGGCTAATTTCTTCGCAGGGCGAAGCCGATAACTCATTTTTAATTATTTTAAATTAATTAAATAGAAATTAATCTCAAATCCATTCAATGAGATTGAGGTTATGTTAATGTTGACATATTTAATTCAAACGCAAACTAATAGATGGCGCGTTAGCGAAAAGAAATTCTTCAAAATTTAATTTTTAAAATATAATTCATCAATTAACAAAGAATTTAACACCATTAATAAATAAATTTATTATTAATTTGAATGCATTATAATGTCCACCTCTAATATTGCCCACAAAACGCGGCCATTTAGAATGTGGTGATTTAGCGGGAAATTTGAAATTAATATTTTTACGTAAAATCCAAATCTATTAAAATAAAATTAATGTTTGTAATTGATTGGTGTCTTTTAAACATGAGCTGAATGCCTAAAAATGAAGCGAATATATATGCGAATAATGCAGAACATTCCTTAATTCCTTAAAATGGTGACGTACTGTTCACAGGGAGACTAAATTATCATTATTTTAAAAAGTGTTATTAAGAAAAGTTGCTTATAATTCAATTCTTAACACATATTATTTACAAAAAATGTTGATTCGAACAATAATTATTAATATTTCAAGAAAAAATTTGATTTTTCTATTATTTTCTACGAGATTTTTATTAATTAATTAATAATTTTGTCCACGACTACCTTATAATATACAGGGTGTTTTAAAACAACGTTTAAATATTTATAGGGGTAGTACTACAGTCGAAAACAAGTCAAAAGTGTTAATCAACATGGGTCCGAAAATCAACCGTTTTCGAGATACAGAATGTTGAAATTTTTTGGGACTCTACGTTTTTTCTTTTAAACTATAACTACTACAGATTTGATACTTGGCAAATCGATACAGTATAAAACTGTCTCTTTTTAAGAATAGTATGATGATTCCATTACTTCCGGTTAGACCGGAAGTGAAAATAAATACCACTATTTTTCAGAAAATTCAAAAATTTTATTTAACAATTAGTCAGATAGCTTAATTCTAAACAACATTAATTCGAAAAAAGGAATTGTACTCCTTAAGGTTTCCGAAAAAGAAAACATTTTAAAAAATAAATTATTAGAAAAATTGAATTGACACAACGTAATACTAACATTAATCAAAACGAAGCTTTTTACTGAAGATGTTCAAAATGTCGACCTGCAACATCAATACAGTTTCTCATTCTACGTTCAAAGGAAGCCCGAACTCTTTCAAATAGCCCGTAGTTTTCACGAATTGTTTGGCAACCCTGTTAGCCGGCGATTGGAAAATGTTTCAGCATAGAAACGATGTGCTCTCAAACTATTTGCATTGACACGGCCGTACATAAACACCATATCGCTCATTTCAGCATTTGAATACAAGACCATTGCAAACGATTTCACTTCACATTTCGCAAAATCAAATGACTGGAGTTTGGTTATTTCGTAATTTCAACAAAACGTCAAATTAATGTATCTTAGCAGATTGTACGTAAGGCAAAGCCTACTCCTTGTAATGGCCAAATTTTGGTAACTAATGGCATAACGTTTTGTAATGGAATAACTTATACTAACTGGAAGCAATGGAAACATCATACTACTCTCAAAAAGAGACAGTTTCATACTGTATCGATTTCCCAAGTATCAAATCTGTAGTAGTTACAGTTTAAAAGAAAAAACCTAGCGTCCCAAAAAATTTGAACATCCTGTAACGCGAAAACGGTTGATTTTCGGACCCATCTTGGTTAACACTTTTCGACTTGTTTTCTACTGTAGCACTACCCCTATAAATATTTAAACGTTGTTTTAAAACACCCTGTATAAAGAGAAAATATTGTAACTGTGATATACACTTAACCGCAAAATTAACGCACCACTCTGACTTTTAGTTTTATTTCGAGAAATATTATACAGGGTGTCAGATAAAAAACGCCCCAAGCTGTAACTCTGTCATTTACATTTCGATTTTCATGAGCGAGGTATCAAATTAAATGGTTTGATTCATGCTGCAAATAAACTTTTTCCAACGCCATCTTCAATTTCAAGCGATTATCAACTTTTNATAAAAGCTTGTTATTATTAGACATTCCAGAAATTACTGATTCTCTTTGTGCCATCGAATCTAGTTTTAGTTTTACACAACAATATGATAATATAGGAATAAGTGATGGAAAGACTGACGAGACAACCTTAGAAATAAATAAAGTTTGCAAAGCCTTAGCGAGTACAGAATGTGATATTGAAGAAAATAAAAAGACTGGACTAGAAAATAATGTTCTTTTAGAACATTTACTATATAAAAATATTGAAGAAGAGATAGAAGTGCAAATAGATGATCCGGATTATCTGCCTGAATTAAATAGTAAACATGAGGAAGATGAAGAAATGGATGCTGATGATGGGGATCCAAATTATGTACCTGAAACTACCATCCATCCCCAGGATGATGTAAGCAATGACACAGCTCAACAATCTGACTTACCAGAGATGAAAAGGAAAAGAAACAAGAGACAGTTTGTAGACAGCAAAACATGGAATGAAAGTAAAAGAAAGTCGTTTCGCGAAAAAGGAAAAGAATATTTAGGAAGAAAAATGGTCGATGGAAAATGGAGATACGATTTGCCAAAAGAGGAGAGAAAAATGCAAGAGTGGTGCAACTGCAAACCTTCCTTGCGTGAGAATTCGGTGCTAAAATGTCGCGATTTTTCAGAAACGAAGAGAGAAAATATTTTTGATAATTTTTGGTCAGAAATGACATGGTCTACAAGAAAAGTGTATGTGTCATTATTAATTGTATCTAAGCCTATTAATAGACAAAGAAATAGAAAAGAGGATAATGTGTCAAGGAGAAGCGAGACTTTAGAATACTACTTAAAAAAAGCAGGTGATCGTTTAAGAGTATGCAAGCAAATGTTTTTACGCACACATTGCGTAAAAGAGAACATGGTTTTGGACTGGTTGAAGGAAATTGCTCGGGAAAAGAATATAAATAAAGATGTGGGAGAGAATACTGAAAAACAACAAGAAAAAAAAATGTATTAAAGAAAAAGCTACTCGATATCAGAAAGTGAAAGAAAATATACAGCGTTTTTTAAATGAGTTACCAAGGGTCGAATCTCATTACTGCCGATCGTCATCATCAAAATTTTACTTAGAGCCATTATGGAAGTCAAAATCGTCAATTTATACATTTTACAAACAATGGTGCGCAGATAATAAATGCAAGTTCGCATCCAGTACATCATTTGATCATGTTTTTGAGAAAATGAACTTGTCGCTCTTTCGTCCAAAGAAAGACGAATGTGACAAATGTGTAAGTCATAGAACTGGAAATCTATCAGATGAAATTTTCAACTTACACCAGACAATGAAAAAAGAAGCAAGGGAAGAAAAAATAAAAAATAAAGAAGCAGAAAGTCATATTTTTTGCATGAACCTACAATCAATTCTGTTATCGCCGAAGTCAAATACTTCATCACTTTAAAAGCTAAAAATGGATATTGCTACTTATGGCATGAATGAAATGGGAGTGTCTCGGAAAATGACTATTCTACTATAATCTGCAAATTTATAATAGATAATGTTTTTATGAATATGGAACCAAGACAAAAAGTAATATTGTACAGTGATGGCCCAATCCCAAAATCGTAATTCCACTTTGGCCAACGCATTAATAAACTTATCGATGACTCTGGATATAACTATTGAACAAAAATACCTCGAAAAAGGCCATACCCAGATGGAGGCCGATTCGATGCATTCAACGATTGAGAGACGGATGCGGCACACAGACATCAATGTACCTGCCGATTATGTTAACATTTGTTTGAAAGCTCGAGAAAAACAACCTTATAAAGTTTTTTATTTGAATTATACTTTTTTCAAGGATTTTCACATCTTAAATTATTTGAAATCTATACGTCCAGGAAAGCGGGCTGATACGAGCATTGCGATATGCACCCGATAGTTCTTTATTTTAAGGTCAGAGAAAAGAAGCTAAATGTCCAGTGGATGATCTTCCAGCATTATACAAGGGTCCAATTCCAATTAAATATGAAAAGTGGATGCAATTACAATCTCTAAAGTCAAGTTTACAAAGAGACTATCATTACTTTTATAATAACCTTCCATTTGTTAAATAAGACCATTGCATTGTCTTATAATAATTTCCATATATATTTCAAAATATAACTATTCTGTGTTATCTGTTTCTTCGAAAAATAAATATTTTTTGTTTGTATCTGTATCTGTTTATTCTAAAAAATTGTAATTTTGCAATAATTTGGTAAATAAATACCTTAAAATGTTTAGTGTATTCTTAATAATCCTGTATTTAATCTTTAAACATGGAAATCCAGTATGTCCAATTATATTTGAATTTTTTATGAGTAAATCCTGTAAGTCCTTTTTAATTTCAATAAATATTGTCTAATACATAATAACCCATAAATATATAAGATAGAACGCATATTTGATATTCTATAGCAATAGAACAATTATATATTTGACAATTAATTGTTGAAACGTTTTTTACTCCTCCTCCAAAATTCTTTATTTGTGACTTACGGGTTTTGCAGATTAGGCCGACGATATCGTAAATTGAACTTGAAAAATTTTTAATTTAGGAAAAGTATAATTTTTACAAAAAAATGGGAATAATTAGTTAACTTTTATAGTTAGAATATAAAGTTCGTGCGATTTAGTGGTTTGAACCTATCCGACGCATTATTTATGCTGAGATTAAGTTTGAAAAATTAGTAATAAATTTTTTTTCTTCTTTGTAACTCGATCCGGGACATACTGTATACATTACACTATATAAAATACAAACAAGAACAAATTCAGTTGTAGTTATAGTTAAAAATTGCTGGTGCGAATCCTCGAAATCCATTCGAGGTGGGCCAAAGTTGATATTTCCGAAGATATTGTTCCAAAAGATAAAAACCCGCTGTTTTGAAATTGTATTGAAAAGAAACGAAACGATGAGGTATAATATCAGCATTAAGAATTTAATCATGAACATTGATTTAGGTTAATGAGTTTTTAACGTCATTAATCTCAACATCATTTATCTAAATCAATAATTTGAAATTCCCTGTTTTGTGTTGAATTGTCTTTCTGTATCGTTCACAGAGAAATTAAAATTATTTTATTTTAAAGAATTTTTGAGGTTATCTTGATAATTAGTACCTGAATCAAAAAATGTTTCAAATAGAACTTGTTAAGATTCAAAAAAGTAACAACTTTTCTTAATACCATTTTTTAAAATTATAAATTTTTAATTTCCCTCTAAACAGTACCAAAATACAATTTAATGCATATTTCAAAGCGTATTATAATTTTTATCGAAATATGTTTCATATAAAATTTGCTTAAAATATCATTTGAAATTAATTATTTTAATTAAAAATTTCGATATCATCACCGAATTGTGCTCTACACTGGTATAAAAATGTATATATTAGAAGTTAATTTAACGCTTTTTTAAGATATCTTTTCTAAAAAAAATTTCTAATACACATTTATATATTAAATATTTTTATGAAAATACGATCTTTTAGCTTTAATTTAATACATAATACAGCACTTAACTCCTAAAAATACGGCTTCACCGATTTTTTTAAAATATTTACTGATTTTATTAAAAACGACAAATTTCGCTTAACTTAAAAATTAATATCACCAAAACTAATCGTGATATTCCCAAACGGTTTTCACCACTAAAACGAGCACACTTTTCTTTATGTTTCTGGCAAGTTTCATAAAGATATCTCAAAAATCGATTTAATGAATTTTTTACTTAAATTACTTCTATCGAAAAATGTTTCAAATAAAACTTGTTGAGAATCGAAAAAATAACAACTTTTCTTAACAACATATTTAATAATATATAATATAATAATATTAATAATATAATATTTTTAATTTTTTTAATTTTCCTCTGAACAATACAAAAATGCAATTTAACTCATAAACAAGTATTTCAAAGCGAATTATTATTTTTATAAAATGCATATAATATTTGCTTAAAATACATGTAGTGAAATTCCCCTAACTCGAATCACTAAGGGATCGGAAGAAAACTTCGAGTTATGGAGAATTCGAGTTAGAGAAAAATTAGTAGAATTTCAGCTCTAAAGAAAAAAATTAAAAATGTACTTTTCTAATACGTATATTTAAAACGGAAACCTTAAAACTATTGTAAGTAGAAAATTAATCAAGTTTTTTAAAGTAATCCGTAATTTTCTTTTGGCTTAAAGTGGACAACCGCTCTTTATCGAAAAAATGTTCTATTAAATATAAAGATTTATGAATATTATCTGCAACATTCTCTTTTGATAATACAAAGGTTTCAAGCTTTTTAAGAGACGAATAAGCTTCATCAAATGTAGGCACAGCGATAAGTATTTCATTTTCAAGATTATCATCACCCTCATCTGATTCTGAAACAATAAGAACATTAGGTTTGTTTTGGTTCAAGAGTCTGTAGTTTTTGAGCCAGAGTCTATGTGATTTGATTCTGTAGTTAAAATTACTTACAGAGCGGATTCGAATATTTTATTCTTTGGTAAATTCGACTTATAGAAATAAAAGTTGAAGAAATTCCATAGTAGTTCAGTTTAAGTTACAGAGAAATTCGAGTTAGGGTAATTCGACTTAGGCCCACTTTTACCACGTCTAGTTAAAGTGGTAGTTATTTTCGGTCTATCCTTAACTATCGGTTTGGGGGTCGGGTTAAATATTTACCTCATTGATAAACTTGGTTCAAGGTATTTTTAACCAGATGGCGTAACATAAATCTAACCTAAAATCATAATAAACGCTTACGTTCGGTCAAAACTCCATAATAGTGATTAAAACGGTGTTATTGTCGTGTTATAACAATGAATAAAAAATCATGGATTTCGAAAGGTTTGAAATTGATGAGCAAGAAATCTTGGAGAAAATTAATTATCTATTTCCCATTCGGGGTGCGCGTAATAAAAGACAGAATAGACCACGTCCGCCATCAAACTGATGAATTTATTAAAAGATTTCGATTATCAAAGGATTCACCACATTTTAGCACAAATTGATAATGACATCATACCATGAACGAGGAGGTATCATATACAGGGTGTTCCGGTGACTCGGGGCATAAAATTAACCTCATATACTAGAGCGAAAATGGTGACGATTCGTGAAAAAAAATTATTATAAAAGTCTTCAAATGGCCCATCAAAGTTCAGAAATTTTNCTAATTGTTGGTACTTTTTACCGGTGTTATTTAAGTTGACAAATAGATGTCGCTATTCGTCGTTTTGAAAAATCGTGTAATTTAGAAATGGCTGGTTAATAACAAGAAATTGTTTTTACTAACAAAATGAATAAAATAACAAGGAGTTTTTTTTACCACAGAAGAATATTACAAAACACTAAATAATAAAACTTAATAAATTAAAGTAAAAATACCAGTTCTTATTAAACAAATGAATAAAATAACTATGGAAAGGAATTATTTGGACGACAAAACGACACAAAACGCTCAATCTAATAAAAAATTAACAAAATCAAGATAATAAAGATTATAAATGTTCAAATTGTCTACCATTTTGAGCAACACATTTTTCAAGCCGGAGCCTTACACTATCTACCGCATTTAAAATTTCTCTTGCACTTAAATTCTGACACGCTTCTTGAATTCTGTTCTTCATTTCTTCCTTTGTTGTTGGTCGATGTTTATAAACTAAATTCTTAAGTCGACCCCAAAGATAGAAATCAAGAGGGGTCAAATCGGGTGATCGTGCTGGCCACGCCACACAACCTCCTCTTCCAATCCATCGCCCAGGGAATTTTTGGTCACAAATCGCACGAGATACCGCAGCATAATGTGCTGGGCAGCCATCTTGTTGTAGCCACAATCTCCTCCTTATTGCTAGTGGAATGTCACCCAACAAATCATGCTGCAATGTGCCAGCAAGAAATTCCGCATACCTGCGACCATTGAGAGTGCCATCAAAATAAAAGGGCCCAATTATGGTGTCGCCCAAAATCCCGCACCACACATTTAGAGACCACAGATTTTGATTGTTCATTTCAACCATCCAATGGGGGTTAACTTCTGACCAGTAGTGGGCATTGTGCAGGTTTAACTGCCCATTACTTTTAAATGTCGCTTCATCTGTCCAAAGGATATTCCGATGAAAAAATTGAGTTTGGCCTAATAACCAATTACAAAATTGTAATCGGTTATTAAAATCTTGATCTCTTAATTCTTGGCAAAGATTTACATGATAAGCGTAAAATTTATTTTCTTTTAATATCCGTTGGACTGAGCTCTTGGTGATATCGAATTCCCTTGCCATATCACGGACGGATAAATGAGGGTATAACTCAACACCGGCTATTACCTCCGCTGTTCGATTGTCTTGCACGGTTCTTTTTATTCTGTGTCTGATGTTGTGATGAGGACGAACTACCCCAAATCGCTTAACTCTACAAGCAAGACGACTGAAGACATGACGACTTTGCTGTGGTCGGTAAGGAAAGCGCTCGGCATACAATCTTTCGGCAGCCCGAAAATTTTGTCTGCATTCCCCCAATAACATCAACATGTCATACGCTTCTTCATTGTTGAAAGGCATGTTGATGTTTAAATAAAATTCTAATTAGTTGTTCAAGATAAATACGAAGAATTGATAACTGCTAGTTTCACAAAGTTGACGTTCTGTCAATAACTTTTTGTCAAATAATTGACAAACGGCGACTGTTTTAAAATTAAACTTTACTTAAATATTTTAAGAAGAGCGTTTTTTTTTTGTAATTTACTAAAACTGTTTTCTAATGTACTCTTATGAAAGTTATTGTTTATTTTATTCATTTTGTTAGTAAAAACAATGCTTTTGGTATTAACCAGTCATTTCTAAAATACACAATTCTCTAACACACTGTCTGGGACACCCTGTATATATACCTAGTACCTAGTTTTTATCAGTAGAAGAATTAATAATTATTTTTTTTTAGAAATTCTGCAATCTCTGTTTCAAATAGATTGTTGCTTACTTTAAGATTTTTTTGTTACAGGCAACATGTTATTGGATGTAGCTGATTTTTGTGGAATCAGCGAATCATTAGCTTCAGGTCAATAATAGATGATTAGTAGTTATCAATTATTTTCGGAACTTATAAAAATAAACTTTATTATTATAAAAAATAATAAAAAAAAACGTTATTTACAATAAATATGTATGTGTTAAATATCGTCAATAAGTATTTAAAAAATAGATTAACTATCTATTTCTTTTCTTAATTTTTTTACCTCCACTTTTTTCAATTTTATCACTTCCATCATTATCATCAGAAAAAAAATTCCTACCATACATTATCATCCTACCAGCGGATAAGGGGAATGCGACCGTGGTTATGGACAGAAAGGAATACGACGACAAGATCAAGAGCCTTTTGGACCCAGCCACCTATAAGAAAATAAAAAAGGGACCCAACCGAGAAGATAGTAAGGAAGATGAAAGAACTGGTAAAATCCACAGAAATCCCAGCAGATCAACAAAAAAGCTTATTCGTACAGGCTCCAGTACCACCAAGGATATATGGATTACCCAAAATCCATAAACCAGACGTCCCACTACGCCCTATTGTCAGTGCCATAAATTCTCCCACCTATCAACTAGCAANACTAACACTACACCTAGAACTAGAAACTTTCGGATTAAGACGTGAGTTTTTTGAAAAAATGTTTGACGTTTCGGATGCCACGTTGCAACCTTCTTCAGAAACAAGTTCGAAGTGACGAATTCGGTTAAAATTTCCATCCCACTACCAGCTATCAGCTAGCAAAACACCTTTCCAAGATTTTGTCTCCTTTTACAGGTAAAACAGAGTCGTAGGTAGTGTAGAATCAATTAGGAGTATGAAGCTAGATCCTCAGGATATGCTGGTAACGTGGTTTCGACGTGGAATCTCTATTCACCAGAGTACCAGTCAAAGATGCCATGGATGGTTTTCGCCAGAAACTCATCCCGGAGGGTTTGCCCAAATATGTCCCAGGACTAGTGGAGTACTGCCTATCGTCGACATATTTCAGACACTTTCGTGACCAACTTTCGTGATCTGACAACATGGAAAACAGCAACTCCAGGAATTTCTAGACCACCTCAATTCACAGCACCCCATGATAAAATTTACCATGGAAACAGAAAATGCAAAACAGTTGCCATTCCTGGATGTGTTAGTCACTAGGAAGACAGATGGGGGCATGGAACTGGGAGTATATCGAAAGAAGACACATACGAATAGGTACCTGCAGGCTTCCTCCCACTACCACCCACAACAGAAGAGGTCCGTGATTCAAGCCTTATTCAAGCGAGCAGAGAGGACATGCGATAAAGAGAACTAAAGATTCCTAGAAGATGTGCTGCAGAAGAACGGCTATACGATGAGAGATATCCGACGATCCACCAAACCACACAAACAGAAGGATGACTCCTTAAGTACGACATCAGCCCGTTTTATCTGCCTTCTTTATGTTTCAGGTGTGACGGAGCGAATTGCGAGGCGTCTGAAGAAGAATGATATCGTGGTACGATACGGTACGGTCAGCAAAATACAAAACGCTCTTCCGATAGCCAAAGACAAACTAACCCCATTAAAGGGAGCTGGAGTCTACCGGCTATCTTGCAGTTGCGGGAAATATTACGTTTAACATCGAGTGCCGCATCAAGGAACACGAAAGAGACGTCCGACTAAGGAAGATCCAACAATCTGCAGAGCATTGCCACAAAGGAGAACACAGCATAGAATTCGAAAAAACCAAAGTGCTAGCAAGAAACGGACATTAGTTCCAAAGATTGACGAGAGAGGCGATAGAGATTCATCGACATGGGAATAACATGAATAGAGAAGATGGCTGGGAACTCAGCCGCACATGGATGTTGGTGAACTCAACGAAGTCTTCTCCACCCTGATTTGACAAAACAACTTAGTTGAAAATTAGACACTAATTAGTTATTAATTACCTTTTCATGTATTTATTGTCAAATTTTAAAACGAATTCGTCACTTCGAACTTGTTTCTGAAGAAGGTTGCAACATGGCATCCGAAACGTCAAACATTTTTTCAAAAAACGCACGGCTTAACCCAAAAGATTCTAGTTCTGAATCTACTATTAGTTCTTGTGATAGTGCTAGTGTTAGTTCTAGTTTTAGTTTAACAAATAAAAGTGTTATTTCTTCAGGTTTAAAATTTGCCCCCCAAATACGGTTTTCGGCCTGATTTGCGGTTTTTATATTTTCGTGATCGTTAATTGCTACTAACAGAACTGACAGGTTTATGAGAATTACCCACGAATTACCGACCATTGCCGACGGACAAAGGAGATAGAAACCTGTAATACCTCTTTTATACGTAGTCACCAACAGTCATTATAATATTCCGCTAGATTTTTACGTTAACTACTAGATAGCCTATCCATTAGTTAGATCAAAATGGTAAAAGTTGTTTCGCAGTTAACCAATAGATAAACGTTATCCGATAGTTAGACTAACGACCAGTTTAACTAGAGGTGGTAAAAGCGGGTCAAACGCTTGAGCTTACGAAAATTATTCGACTTAGGCCCACTTTTACCACCTCTTGATAAATTTATCCGATAGATAATTACCATGGTTACAGCTGTTTTAAGCGCTCTCATTGGCTAAGGCTCGTTACTACCATCTTCTGGTTAAGCTATCTATGGGATTATTACTATGGTTACGGCTATTTCACGCGCTCTGATTGGCTAATATATGTGTTTATCTATAAGATAAATTTAACTAAAAGATGGTAGTAATGGACCTAAGAGAGGTAATTTATCTATCGGTTAAATTTATCAAGAGGTGGTAAAAGTGGGCCTTAAAGGATAATTCGAGATATAGAAGTTCGAGTTAGGGGAATTACATTGTATATAAAAGCGGTTACTTTAATTAACAATTTCGATATCTTCATTAGGTGGTGCTCGACACTGTTATAAATATCAATATTTTTGATGTTAAGATTAATTAATAGTCACAGAGAAATTATTCGCTTAGATTTTTACAAACAATTTCAAATCAGAAAAGACCGCAGTGCTATAAATAAAGGGGATAAAAATCCATTAAGCTAAATCAATGAACTCATGAAGTTTTTAATACTCCTATTATACTTGATCGGTACGTTAAGTATCTTTTCCATTCAATTCCGTTTCTATTTCCCATTCTAGTTGTGTTCAAAATGTCGAAAACAGTGGGTTTTTACCTTTTGGAACAACATTTTCGGAGATATCAACTTTGGCCCTCCTCGAATGGATTTCGAGGACTCACACCAATTGTTTTAATTATTGTTAATGTAACGTGGGCAATTCATCCATTAATAACAGAAATTATTAGTAAGTACTTTTCTTTTGATACTACGAAATACAATTAAACATCTTTATTTTAGATTATAAAGCGAATTTTACAAAATGTTTATTTCATGTGAAATTTAATACGATTGGTTTATTAGTTATATCTTGTAATATTCAATTATTGCGAAATCGGTATCGTTTATTTGAAATGATTAATATTTTGAGTGATTTTAAAAAGTTCGATATCCCGGAAAGCACCGAACTTCTCGATAAAACATTAAAAATTGTGTTGAAAGCGGTTAATTATGGGGGATTTCTTATTTCGCTTTTTATTTGTTGCTATATTATGTTTGATGATAATTGTGCGACTTTAGAAAATATTAAACATTGTTTGGCATTTGAATATTATATTCCATTTAATTTGGAACATTGGAATATAACGTTAATAATGTTATTTCAAATGTATAGTATGAGTGTTATAATGAAACTCGTATTCTCTGGACTAGTTTTGTATTGGTATTCGCTGGAAGTAGTGGTTTTGCGCTTAAAAAACTTAAACGAGATCATTGATAATACAAAGTTGAGTAATAATAAGAAAAGAAATGTCGAAAATATGCGATTAATTATTTTGTATCATCAACAATTATTCAGGTAGGTGTAAACTTTAAAATGATTGTATATTTTTTTAATAATCATTTTAGAATATCTCAATTTTCCAATCATTTCTTTACAAATTTTCTTGTCCCAACAAAAATTTTCGGCTTGCTTTGTTTAACTATAACTACAACTGAATTTGTTCTGGTTTGTATTTTATACAGGGTGTCTCACGTAACTGGTTCGTTAGAACTTTTTAAGGTTCCACTATTCGTAGTGGTTTGAAATTTTGGTAGCATGGGTTGTTCATTCTAAACTTTCGATCTAAAATATCTTAAAATATCTTCTCATTCTTTCTATTCTTGTTTCTTGATTCTTACGTACGTGTGAGGCTGATGTAAACGATTTTAGTACTTATGATGGGATACCTTCAGCTGATTTGTTTAACAGATTAACAAACTTTATCTCTGTGTGTCATATTAATGCGCAAAGTATTTCTGCCCACTTTGATGATTTCTTGACCACATTTGAATCTAATATTTTTGATATTATTATGGTCAGTGAAACATGGCTTAAACCCTCTCTCAGCTCAGCGATTGTTTCACTTCCTAATTATAGTCTTTTGCGAAACGATCGTCTGTTTTCGCGGGGTGGGGGAGTGGCTTTATTTATCAGGGATACCCTGAGTGCTACGATTGTCGAATCCTCCGATGGGTCAGTTCAGGGGGCTGAATTTATGCTTGTGGAACTGAAAA
>NW_019280998.1:0-19370 GCF_000648695.1 Onthophagus taurus
AATTCAAGAATCATCATGTGGCTTAAAAATCAACGATTTTTTTTAATCAATGTGAAATAATTCAGTTATAAAACTTCTATTATATGATAACTAACTTCAGGCTTAAAATGTCAACCTCAATTTTAACATATTTGTAATCTTCATTAAAAAACCTTTAAAATGAGTACAAACACAACATATTTATCTTCAATATTAATGAAGTTATGGTCAAGTTCCGGTTAAGAATGTCAACGTCAATTTTGACATATTTGTAATCGTCGTGAAAAATCCTTTAAAATAACTCCAAACATGATACGTTTAATTCCAATATTACTCGAGATATAAGCAACTTCCGATTTGAAATGTCAATGTCATTTTGACATATTCTTAGTTTTTATAAACTGTCACAAAAACAAAAATATAATGAAAAAAAATAAAAAATTAAGGTTGGTATTAATATTTAAAAATTAAATTGCAACCTCAACTTTGACATATTTGTAATCTTCATTAAAAATCCTTTAAAATGAGTTCAAACACGACATATTTATTTTCAATATTAATGAAGTTATCAACTTCCGGTTAAGAATGTCAACGTCAATTTTGACATATTTGTAATGGCCGTGAAAAATCCTTTAAAATGAGTCCAAATATGATACGTTTAATTCCAATATTACTCGAGATATAAGCAACTTCTGATTTGAAATGTCAATGTCATTTTGACATATTCTTCATTTTTATAAAATGTCTTAATATTTGTCACAAAAAAAAAATATAATAAAAAAAATTAAAAATTAAGGTTGGTATTAATATTTAAAAATTAAATTGCCTTCTTCATTGTTGCTAACATCGGGATTAAAGTTTTTTATTCAAACTTTTTTGTTTTTTGAGATAAGTGCGTCATCTTTGGACTCATTTTAATGGTTTTTTAATGAAGATGACAAATATGTCAAAATTAATAGTTAAAAGATCGAACTTTTTGGTTTTTTGAGAGAAATGCGTCGTGTTTGGACTCACTTTAAAGGTTATTTTATGAAGATTACGAATATAATAATAAAATTAAAGTTGACATTGACAGCTGAAAGTTCTTTTCACGACTAAACCCGAATGTTTCTAGTTTTAGTTCAATAAAAATATGCAACATAATGATATGTTATGCTAAGTAGCACTACCTACCGCTGTCGTTTGTAAAATGGATAAGATGAGAGATGTTAATCTATTTGTAGAGTCTCTGAAGATGGCCAAGGGCCGAAACTAGTTAAACTTAAATTCTATATAAAATAAAAGACACACTTTTAATTTTATACTAACATCTAGAAAACGACACTGGTCCGAAATTATAGATTCATCTATTTTTTCTATTGTAGAATTTCTTGGTGTATCTAAGTGTCATATCCAATTGTAAGTCGGTTCTTAGACGTATGATGCTTAGCTTTATTGTTTAAAACCACGAAGTAGTATAAGGAGATAAAACGAGCGTACAAAAGTGGTGGGGGATTTGCTCCAAAATAGGGCGAACTTAATTCAGAGTTATACCTTGTGGCTTAAAGTCCCTAAATTTACAAAGTACCGCAGTTCATGAAGCCTGTTTTCGAGCCAAAATGGCGGTTTGACAGCTTGTCACTGCATCTCGCCACTTATTTCCAAAAATTTTGCCGTCTTTGGAGTTGCAAAAATGGCAGTAAGAAGGACTTTCGACTCTTCAGAGTACCACGAGAAAAAAAGGAAGGAAATTTGACGTAATGTTTTGGTTTGTAGTTTTAAATTTCCCGCTTGACTTTCGAGCCAAAATGGCGTCAAACCGCGGTACTTTGTAAATCTAGGGACTTTATTGTGGCTCTGACGACAGCGCCCCTTGTGTTAAAACTGCAAACTAAAATTAAATATACTTTTTAGGTTATAGTTGACAGATTTTTAGTTCTGACAGATCAGCTGATTTTAGTTGGACCAATTCTATATTATAGGAGTAATAAAAATTATAATAATATTGATTAATATTCTGGAACACAGTCGCCTATTGCCGTTTTATCTCCTTATATTACTTCGTCTTTAAAACAAAAGGTATTTTAGGTCTTTCGGTATTCTGCATTTTTTCTAATTGTAAGATAAGTTACACCTTTACCTATCACACAGCATGAAAATCTCTAAAAACGATAAAATGTCGCTTAGTCAAGTGATATTGTATACGAGGTCCATTTAACAGTGACAGTTAAAACTTAACCTATATTTTTTTTTTATTAAGTTGGTATGGAAACTTTGATGAATTATATTTGACAGTGACAGTTAAAACTTAACCTATAATGATACAGATGATTAAAACACGTAAGTATTTGCAATAAACGAAATTAAGGAGGTAATTTACTTGTTATAATCATCTGTATTAAGAAATTCAAAACCTCCACATATTATTATTGTATAATGTAACCTATAATTTTTTTTTACTAAATTATGGAAACTTGGATGAATTAATATTTGGACCGTGTTATGCATCACTTGACTAAGCGACAAATGAATCATCTCTCTAAAAATATAAGACTTCTCAGAATTTTTATCTGATTTTTGACAGCCATCACAAGCACAGAATCCGCTTGGTTAGTTGTTTTACGATTATACAGGATATTTCTGTAAGTTGTGGCTTTTTAATTTACAAAATTAAAGTTTAAAAAGTTGTAAAATGAAATTAAGGACGAAGAAATATTAAGAAACTTAGGAAAAATTCAAGAATCATCATGTGGCTTAAAAATCAACGATTTTTTTTATCAATGTGAAATGACTTCAGTTATAAAACCTCTATTATATGATAATTAACTTCAGGTTTAAAATGTCAACGTCAATTTTGACATATTTGTAATCGTAGTGAAAAATCCTTTATGATACGTTTAATTTCAATATTACACGAGATATAAGCAACTTCCGATTTGAAATGTCAATGTCATTTTGACATATTCTTAGTTTTTATAAACTGTCTTAATATTTATCACAAAAACAAAAATATAATAAAAAAATAAAAAATTAAGGTTGGTATTAATATTTAAAAATTAAATTGCCAACCTCAATTTTGACATATTTGTAATCTTCATGAAAAATCCTTTAAAATGAGTACAAACACGACATATTTATCTTCAACATTAATTAAGTTATGATCAACTTCCGGTTAAGAATGTCAACGTCAACTTTGACATAGTTGTAATCGTCGTGAAAAATCCTTTAAAATGAGTACAAACATGTTTAATTCCAATATTACTCGAGATATAAGCAACTTCCGATTAGAAATATCAATGTCATTTTGACATATTCTTAATTTTCATAAAACGTCTTAATATTTGTCACAAAAACAAAAATATAATAAAAAAAAATAAAAAATTAAGGTTGGTATTAATGTTTAAAAATTAAATTGCTATCTTGATTGTTGCTAACTTCAAGTTTAATGTTTTTTATTCAAACTTTTTTGTTTTTTGAGATAAGTGCGTCATGTTTGGACTCATTTTAAAGGTTATTTTATAAAGGTTACGAATATAATAATAAAATTAAAGTTGACATTAACTCCTGAAAGTTTTTTTATTATCCATGTGTCGAAACTCTTTCAAAAAACACCAAAATTATTTTTAGGCGCACGAATAAACCTCAATATTTCTAGTGCTGAGTCGTCCGTCTATAAAAAATCGAGTGCTCTAGCAGCGATTGTTAAATCTGTAATAGAAGAGACACAGAAAGATATCACTCAACAGAAGAATAGTTTCAGTAAATAATCTTCAGCCAGTGGTATTGTAATCTGCAAGTACTTAGTAGTGTTTTGGTAGCAGTATATAGTCTTCTGGAAGCATTAAATAGTCTTTTCCAACAATATCTAGCTTTCTCTAAGTGTTTTCAGCAATATTTTAGCATTCTGAAAGTAGTTAATAGTCTTTTGAAAACAGTATCTTGTCTTTCCAAGCAGATAATAGTTTCTCCCAGCAGTCCAAGTAGCCAGCTTTCCAAGTAGTTATTACTGTTTTCCAGCAGTATCTAACATTCTGGAAGCGGTAGGTAGCTTTTTGGAAAGCATATCTCTTTCCCAAACAATTATTAAAGTCTTTGAAAGCAATAAGTTTTCTTGGAAGCAGTATTTCGCCTGTCCAAGTAAGTCAAAATCTTTAACAGCAGTGTTTAGCGTTGTCTTTTCAAAGTAAGTCGTGGTCTTTTTCTGCAGTATCTAGCATTTTAGAAGCAGTAGGTAACTTTTTGAAATAGTATTTCCTCGTTCCAAGCAGTTTTTAGTCTTTTAGTACCAGTATTTAATCTTCTGATAGCAATAATTAGTCTTTTGCCAACAGTATCTAGCATTCAGAAACCAATAAATTAAAGAGGGGGGTAGGGCAACAGGTATTTTTGGTTTATAGATGGTAAACAACGACATTTCAGTTGTTGTGCCTACAACCTTTTGGCAGCCCTTGGAAATGAGCAAGAAATCTTTGAAAACCGTTAGAAACACTTGGAAATAGTGAAATTCTTTTGGAAATAACTCCAACAGTCTTGTGAATACAGATTACATTCCAAAAACTCTAGGCTATCCTTAGAAATTCGCCAATTTCTTAGGAGTCTTCGGAAATGTATTGCTAATCTTCGACAAATTCTTGGAAATAGTTTTTGATAATCCAGACTCATCTCAAATATATTCCTAAAATTCTTAGGAAGCCACTAAAATCTGTTAAAATCCTTCAAATTTTTTGAAAATTATCCAAAATTCCAAGAAATGCATGTAAATTTCTTCGTGGTAGTAATTGTTGAAAATACTCTGAAGTCTTAATAAACCATCATCAATAAATTCGTAGTACTCTTTAAAATCTTTTAAGAATATTTGGAAATACTCGGAGTCTTAGTAAATCTAGATCCATCAGTTCAGACTCTTTGCAATCTTAGAAAATTCTTTAATTCCTTGGAAAATATATTGATAATCTTCCAAAAGTTCTTGGAAATACCCCGAGAGTTGTTGCAAATCTAAATCCATCATCAATAAATGCCAGAAACCTTTCTAAATCCATCACCAACCTTGGAAATATTCAAATCCTTGGCATTTCTGGGAAATTATCAAGAAATTCTTGAAACCAGCAGGAAATGAATGAAATATGTTAAAAACTGATAAATGTGCTAAAAGATGGAACTGTTTGGCCAGATATGCAAATCGGACTTGAAATCATATAACGTGATTGTCGCTTAATTTTATCCTTTAAAACAAGTGGTATTTTAAGTCTTTCAGTATTCTGCATTTTTTCTAAGATAAGTTACACCTTTACCTATCAAACAGCATGAAAAACTCTAAAAACGCTTAAATTCCGCTTAGTCAAGTGATGTATAACGAGTCCATTTGACAGTGACAGTTAAAACTTAACCTATAATTTTTTTTTTATTAAGTTGGTATGGAAATTTTGATGAATTATATTAGACAGTGACAACTTAACCTATAATAATACAGATGATTAAAATAAGTATTTGTAATAAACGAAATTAAGGAGGTAATTTATTTGTTATAATCATCTGTATCAAGAAATTCAAAACCTCCACATATTATTATTGTATAATGTAACCTATAATTTTTTTTTATGAAATTGGTATGGAAACTGATGAATTAATATTAGACAGTGACAGTTAAAACTTAACCTATAATTTTTTTTTTGACATACCAATGTCTCCGTTCTGCTAATCCACTCCATAAAGTATCTGTTCTAACTTTTCGCTCGATTAATTTTTTCCATAACATTCCATCAGATATAACTCGAAACCATTCTTTACACACCAATTCAGCTGCGCATAAACTTTCCGCGTCTAAATATGACAAGATGTTTTCTGCTACATGGTCCAAACCTTTTTCTGTTTTAATTTTGAATGAAATAAATAAATTAATTAATTAAAAAGTATTTTTTAATCTTACTTGGTAATAAAGATATAAAATCTCTTTGTAGCATTGGTTTTAAATACGAATTGATGTGACCGTGTTGATAATGGCACATTCGAGCCAAAAGGTTTTCGACGAATTCCACTTGATCGGTTTCGCTCCATTTTTCGAAATATTTTATACAGGTGTCTCGTTCGGTGTTGAATGTAGCTGAAGGTTCCTTTTTCCGAGCGGGGTCATACAGTATTGTCATGGGATACTGCATGAGAACAAAAAACGCTTATTAAAACATAAAGAAAACACAACCAATATGCTACACAAAAAGAGTCAAGATCAACAACAAAAAATATTGTATAAACTAAGAGGATGGTTGACATGTGACATTGGTTATTAAAAGGTTTTTTTAAGTAATTATTTTAGCATAAAAATTAATGAACCTGCGAGTTACTGTTTGTATCTCCTATGACTTTATCCGTTTCCATTTTTATCATTATTGTATCTTATAAAGAATAGGTAGAAAGTGGATCACACAAATGCTGATTATAACCATAAAAACGTTGCATTTAAACGACTCAGAACTTAAACTAAAACATCTCCGGCGTATCGTACGAAGTTAAAAAACGCTAATTGCTTGGAAATCTTGAAAATATAACCGAGTTTCGAGCAGATTTAACTTAACTGTCACAATAACCAGTCAGAAGAGTCGGCTATGGATTACTCTTATTACTCATGTCCTCGGCGTGACGTCACTACGAGTTTTCTCTTTTCACCGCTCGGTCGGTAATATTGGCGCCAAATTCAAAAATTTTAAAAGTCATTCTTACAAATAAATTTATTTACAACATTTAATCAACTCAAAACTTATTACAAAATCAGACGTAACGCAGATTAGTGATGCACGATAATATGGACGACGTGAACAACATGGCTGGGAGTTTTAAAGAATTTACAAAGAATGGCAAAAAAATTTTAGGGGCTGCATTTAATTACCAGTAAGTTTAACTAATTAATTTAATTAAAGCGAATAATTTTATATTAGATTTCAATAAAATAAAGTTAGGTTAATCTGTCACAAAGAGTATAATTTTTCATTTTTCAGCCGAGCTCTCCAAGCTGCAAAAGCCCCAAAACCTGAAAACCCCGTAATATTCATGAAATCATCAACATCATACATAACAGAAGGAAATAAAATAAAAGTAATAATTAATTATTTCTAATTAACAATTCTTAACGAATCCTTACGTTTTAGACCCCACAAGGGGCTGAAATCCTCGAAGAAGTTGAATTAGGGGTAGTAATCGGAAAGAAATGCAAAGATGTCGAAGAATTAGATGCAATGTTATACGTGGGGGGATATTGTTTAGCTTTAGATTTAGGATTAAATAATCTTTTGGTGATAAAACTATCTTTTAAGTTATTTTTATTTCTTATTTCATTTTTTAGCCTGAATATCGCAAAAAAGGTTTTCCATGGTGTATAAGTAAATCATTTGACACCTCGTGTCCTGTTAGCAGATTTGTCGACCTGGAAGAGCTAAAAGATCCGCATAACGTCGAATTATGGTGCAAAATTAACGGGAAACTACAACAAACGGATAATACAAGCGATTTAGTGTTTAACATACCGCAATTGATATCTTATTGCTCGAAATACATGACTTTGGAACCCGGAGATTTAATTCTTACCGGAACTGGACCTAATTGCGGAATCATCAAACCAGGGGATACAATTTCGTGTGGTATGGGGGAAGTTGTTTGTATGGAATTTGATGTGGAATAAGATTAAAGATTCAAATTTGCCACAAATGTCATTTTTTTTATGATTTAAGCGCCATCTATTACAATTAAATAAAAATTTAATTCTAATTTTAATCCACTTTTTAATTAATTAAATTTAAATTTAAAGTTATTGACGAAATAACGATTTAATAAATAAATATAATAAATTATAGTAATAAATAATTTTTTTTATTAGTTCCTATTATATATATAGTAGTAGTGACATCTATTTTATCAAAGAAAAGATTTTATTTTTGCCCCAATTCGACCTAATTTTAGTGTTATTGCGTTTTAAAAGTAAAAATAATTTAAAAATGATTAAATATTTCCGATTTGTAATAAATTTAAATTTGTTACTAAAATAATAATATCTTTAATATATAGCGCGCCATCTCTTGGAATTATTGAGTATGTAATAATTAATTAGAAAGCAAAGACATTTAAAATTAATTTTGCGTATTAATCGCGTTAATATTGGTTGTATTCTTAATTATAACGTTAAATCGCGAAATTCGTCATAAAATTCGTTGATATGAGTTAATTGAGTGTTGAAAATTGAAATTTGGCGCCATATTTCGTAAAATTATATTCCCGCCATTTCGGTTCCTACACTGTGTTATTGTAAGTACCCCTCTAAGGCTAAATGAAAAGTCGTATCTACAACACGCTGGTGGTGGCGGCTAATCGATGACTGACAAGTACACTCTTCTTGATTATAAGCCGATTTGAAAATCAGAGGTTACGTACCGTTCGATGTTGCGCGGCTACCGCATCCATTAATTTTACCCGAATAAATCGATTATTAACGATGGAGAAACGTATCGAGTTGGAAAAGCGCGGCAAAGATGCCGCGGACGTAAGTATTTCATTCAAAAAAACTCCAACACCAAACATATCCCAATCCATGTGTTCGTTTTAGATCAAAGAGTTAAATTTGGACAATTGCCGAAGCACTAGCATCGTCGGCCTCACCGACGAATTCTGTAACCTCGAATCCTTGAGTTTAATCAACGTGGGTTTGACCTCACTAAAAGGTTTTCCACGGTTACCCAACCTAAAAAAACTCGAACTTAGCGACAACAGAATCGTCAATGGCCTCAATATTTTGGCCACAAGTCCCAAGTTATCCCATCTGAACCTTAGCGGGAACAGAATTAAAGATTTGGAAACATTAAAACCATTGCAAGACTTCAAAAATCTTAGAAATCTCGATCTTTTTAATAATGAAGCTACAATGATGGCTGATTATAGAGAGAGAGTGTTTAAGCTGATACCAAGTCTTAAATTCCTTGATGGTTATGATGCTGAGGAACATGAAGTTGATGAAAGCGACGTTGATGATGAAGTTAATGGCAATGATGATGATTCTGATGAGGAAGGGAACGAAGATGGTAAAAAAAATAGTTTAATAAAGGCGTATTTAATGTTATTTTGATGTTTATAGAAGGAACCAGTGATGAAGATGAAGAATATGTTGGTTTAAATGCGGTTTATTCTGAGAATTTGGATGAAATGACTGATGAAGGGGATTATGAGGCTGGGGAAGAGGAAGAGGAGGAGGATGGGATCGAAGAAGAAGAGGAGGAAGGTGATGAAGAAAATGAAACTCCAGAAGGTGAGTATTTTCGATTAAATTTGATAATCATAATAAATAATAATGTTATAGAACAAACGAGGGGTAAGAAGAGAAAGCATGAAGATGAAAGTGAGGGAAATTAAGAGATAAAAACCGAAAAGAATTGTTTTTAGTATATAGTGTGGTTAAAAACGGACGCGAAGTGTGACCACGTTTCTTTTACAATTACAATTAAATTAAAATAAAGAAAAATAATTACCCTAAAACGCCCTCGAAATCGCCCCATAATCGTTGGGGCGCCGTAGGGGGCCTCTCTGGCTGTGCTACACATCCACATACGCGTACGTTGCGATTTGAATCAATTCTAAAACACAACAAAAAAAAAAAATAATAAAAAAGAAGCAAAATGTAGCAGCCAGTTTTTTAAAAAACGTGTAAAATTTCACCCCAATACAAAAAAAAAAGTAAAAATTAAAGAGAAATGAAAATTTAATAAAGAAAAAAAGGAAAATAGTACATATAATAGTAAATATACATTATAAATATATATATTTTGTATTATACGTACATTTTTTTTATATAAGTTAAAAAATGTTAATAGATGTAATTTAAATTTAGTGAAAAAATACAAAAAAAAAAATAAAATACGGAGGGTAGCGGATCATGTAAAATAATCAAAAAGAAAAAAAAATTAAGAACAAAACCAAAAGAAAATTTTATTAATAATAAAAAAAGATGGTTTTGTTATTGTGGTGTTACGCGCCCTCCGCTTTCGGATGAACGTTAAAATTATTAAAATGCAGTCATAAAAAAAGTTTTCTCATAAAGAAATGGAATTGTTATTCTCTAGAACCACGCAAAAGTACAAATATTAAATTAAAAATGTGAAAAGAAAGAAAAGCTAAAGGGGGGCGCGTTCGAACATAACAATTAAAATGAAATTAATGAACCTAACCCATTTAAAAAAAAATCGAGGCAAATGAAAGGTGAAAAAATAAAATAAATTAAAAAAATAATAATATTAATTGTATATTGTTATGTTTTTTAGATACACGTTACTGTTTCATCAATTTTATCTGTACGCCGTAGTATTATATTTTAGTTTTTACCTATTTAAGAAGTAGTTTTGAAAAATTGGTTTATTACTTATTGAATTAACGGAGCCAAGTATCTGTATTAAAACTTAAAGAGCAGAATTAACAGATTTTATAACAAAAAGAATCGCTTGTGCATTAAATTCGTTCCATTTTCAAATTTCTTTTTTACGTTCTCAGTTTAATGCACACGCATTTCTAAATAATTACCTAGAAATTATTCACCAAACCTCCCTCCTCCCCCGTTTTTATGTTTCTTATTTTTATGACTACACGTCATTTTTCATCAGTGTATTACTTATTTAGTTTGATAGAGAGATACTAGTTTATGCATTTTTGTAATAATATTTTATTATATAATCTTTTTCTAAGCATAACTTTGTATTTTCTCCTATTACTTTCTTATAATAAATCCTTTATATTTAAACCATTTTAAACGTCACAATCAAACACATTTTTTTTTTAAGAATTTGATAAAATGACGTTCATCATGCTAATTAATACTTTGAGGGGGTTTGAAAGATTTTAAGTTAAAGAAGTATAATTCTGAGTAGGTTATTTCTTAATTAAATTAAATAATAAAAATTATATTTTTTGCAAATATTCCAATTGATTGAATTTGAAGAGGACGATCCCTTTCATTCAAGATTAAGTTAAATCTTGAGAGATGCGACACTGAAGACTTAATCAGAACTTTCTTTTTTAATCAAGAATTGGAGTGTGGTGTATTAATTAATTTCTGAATTCCTAATCCTCTCCATAAAGAAATAAAAAGGAAACTAATCCCAATCCAATACCTTGCTGACCCAATTAGAACAGAAAAAATCAAGGTAAGATATTTCAAATTAATCCAAAATGTGCCTTTTTTATCTTAAGCTGGTGTTTTAAAACGATTTTTTTCCAAATTGTATAGGCCTCTTATGATGTGTCTTCAAAGAAGAGCCAATAACGCTCAAGGAAATGCAAATGCTATCAAGAAAATGAAGAATGATAGCTGGGGAGGTTAAAATAGTATCAGAAATGGCAGAAGAACTTAAAGAAATCTTACAAACAAGACATGTACAAGAATATAATATAATTATATATGAGGCAAAATGCCTACAATATATAATGACTTGCATTGAAGAAGACGGCGGGTTTTAGATCAAGATGACAAACACAAATTTTCATTTTCCCATGCGCTCAGTCATAGCAATACTACAACAAGCAAGTAATACAATATAATTTCTTTATTATCTTCAGAAGATTACACTATACAGGGTGTCTCACGTAACTGGTTCGTTAGAACTTTTTCAAGTTCCACTATTCGTAGAGATTTGAAATTTTGGTAGCATGGATTGTTCATTCGGAACTTTCGATCTAAAATATTTTCAAGATGGCCGCCACTTTCGGTCTACCGGAAGTAGACCATAACTTCGCTATTTTATATGGAATGTTATAGTTTTTATTACACAATTTAATTGTACGTAAAAAAATAGGTTGACTTTGATAAATATTATTGGTACCTAGCGTTTTTCGTTTTCGAATTATTTTGGTTTTAAACTTTTTTTGGTAAATTTCAACATGCTCTTTAAAAGTCCATATCTCAGCCAAAGTTCATTCAAAAAAGATCTACTTTGGCACGATTACTCTTCAGATGTTGTCAAATAGATTGTCATTTGTTGTATCGGAGTATCTTATACAGGTGGTCAAAAATAGAATTACTGTTTCTCCATATTCAATGGCGAGAAAGTCGAAAATTTTAAATGGAACGCCCCATATTTTTTCAGCCTATCAGAAAGAGAGTTTAATTCTCTACAAATTATCTATAAACATTCCCATACCTATTTATTGCAGTTTGCCTTATATTGCGAAATTTATTAAAACATGCACGAAATACAGGTTTTTTTATTAGAAAGCTATGGAATTTTGACAGTTTTTGATCCATGTTTGTATTATTGTTGCCATTAGTTACATTTGACGACGGGTGTAAGTTATTAAACATCATGGTAAATTATTCCACCGCCGATATTTGAAATTTATTTTGTATTGATGGCGAATGTAATAAACTTTCGCACAAGACGTGTCGATCACTTAATGAGAGATGCCTAACAAACCTAACGCCCATCACAAGGAAAAATTTCAAAAAATTGATAAAGAATTTATTAGTTCTGGATATATCGAGACCAAAAGAAATCGCATATTTCCGGTCACCAGTGATGAAGACAGCGAAATAAATAATTTAATGTATTTTATTGCATTTCCAAATTCAATTTAGTAATAAATTTATATTATAAATTTATGTTTTTATTCAAATCTAATTTTTGTCATTAACTTTTTGTTCTAATAGTTTCATTTATTTGTTATTTTTGGTAAGTAAAAGCTAGTAAACTAAAAGATTTATCAATCGTAGTTAATAGTACAAATAATAATAGAAATAAATTAAACAAAAAAACTGTCAAAATGTTATGGCCTTCTAATAAAAATACAAACGATTTCCTGCATGTTTTGATAAATTTACGAATATGAGAGAAACTACAATAAATAAGTATAGGAATGTTTATAGATAAATTGTAGAGAATTAAATTCCCTTTCGTGTAGGCTAATAAAATATGGGGCGTTCCATTTAAAATTTTCGACTTTCTCCCCATTGAATATAGAGAAACGGTAATTCAATTTTTGACCACCTGTATAAGATACTCTGATACAATATATGACAATCTATTTGAGAGCATCTAAAGAGTAATCGTGCCAATTTAGAGCTTTTTTGAATGAACGTTGGCTGGGATATAAGGTTTTAAAGAGCATGGTGAAATTTGCCAAAAAAAGCTTACGTGAGACATCCTGTATAATAGCATATTAAAAAACATGTTTCGTAAGACTCGATTGAAATGCACGAATTCAAGTTCAATGAGTGCTTCAAGTCTTATGAAACGTGTTTTTTATACTATTTTTTGTAATTCGCGTTTTTATCCTTTTTTTATAAAAAATTATATAAATTTTGATAATGTAGGGAAATAGATATGTAGCAGTTGGTAACACTTCAAATTGAAATTTGAATTGACAATTAGAAATGTCAAAACACAAAATGTAAAAAAAAATTTTTTCATTGTAGACCTATTTGTATTCGATGCTAAGAACGTGTTTAAACATCCATAGACGAAAATTGTCACACTGACAACTAGAAAAATTAATGACCCAATGTCACCAACTTGAACTGGTTCCATAAAATGTTACTAAAATTCTCTAAAATATTTTTATTGCAATGTTTAATTATAAACCCGCTATATCTCGTTAAGGAGGCACTTGCGACCCCATGTATATTAAGGCTTTTCATCTTAATTTTTGATGTATTACCTGCCCTAGAAATCTGCCGGAATTTTTTTGAATCACCTGTATATAGTAGAATAGTGGTTTATATACAGTATGTCCCCAGATCAAGTTACAAAGAAAAAAAAATTTTATTACTGATTTTTCAAACTTATCTCTGCATAAAATAGATAAAAATAGATAAAGCGGGAATTCAACGCCAAATGCGTGGAGCTCTCCAAAGCTGCGGCCTCGGCGCTCTCCGCCCCAGGCTCGTCATGGCAGTGTCCTGGTTGCCGTCCGTCTTCTAACCGTAGAAAAACTATGTTGCCGCATGACTTCGATAATCGCGGTGTGGCCTCCACTCCGACAATCGAGGCTGTCTATGAGATGGTTAGCGAGATACGTTCGGAGCTTAGATCTATGAAAGCTAGAAATGATGAGCTAATGACCTCGGTTCAATTCTGCAGCGATCAAATAGCCGATTTATCAAAGAAAAGTGCATGGTTATTGATAGCCTTTCTTCCGATAATGTACGGTTGAGGAAACAGGTCGACACCTTGTCGGTTAGGGTTGCGGACTTGGATCAGTACTCCAGACGTAACAATCTGGAGATACAGGGCGTACCTGAGGCGGCCAACGAAAACATTGTCGTTGTTATGAATAAAATCGTCGGCTTTCTCGAGGTCCCGTTAAAATGTGATGATATTGACGCTATACATCGAGTACCTCACATCGGCGATGTGAGTCGACCAAAGAACATCGTCGTGCGTTTCTGCAATCGTACCAAACGCGATTCTTTTCTCGCCGCTGCCATTGCCAAGAAGCGCTCCCTTCCCAAGGGTTCCCGTCCTGGTTTTTTGATTGATGGCCTATCACAGCAATGTTTCATCAATGAACACCTTACTGTAGCGAATAAAAAACTGTTCGGCGCCGCTAGGGCCACGGCTAAAGAAAATGGTTATAAATATGTCTGGACGCGCAATTGTAAAATTCTTGTCCGTAAAAACGACAGTAGCCGTGTTATCCAGATTAATTCCGACGGAGACTTGCGCAAACTACAGTAGCTCTCTTCATGTATAAACAATTTAGATATTTTCTAACTCGCAATGGCGTCAACTAAATTTATTTCCCTCTACTATCAAAACATACGCGGCTTACGCAGTAAAGGTACTATTTTCTATACAAACCTACTAAGTGCGGATTTGGATGTTGTCTGTCTCAAGGAGACTTGGCTTTGTCCCGGAATTGAATCTGCAGAGTATTTTCCCGATTCATATGTGACTTACAGACGTGACCGACACATGAATGATGATTCGGGTGCTCGGCGTCGAGGTGGTGTGTTGTTGGCTGTGTCGAAAATGATCTCCAGTGCGGAACGACCGGGTTTGTTCGCGGACGTTGAAGCAGTGTATGTTGCGTTATCTAATGGCTAGGCTGGTTCAGTGCCTAACATATGCTGTGTTTATATTCCGCCGTGTGACAATGTTGCACTCTCGCGATTTTCCCGGTCCTTAGTTGATGTAATTGAGCGACACCGATATCCCGAAAATCAGGTGCTCTTTTGACCCCGTTCGCCGTTACTGTGTCCCGTCCAGGGCAACTTCTGCTAGAGCTACAGAGTTCTTGGACTCCGTCTCCTTGGCTGGTTTATCCCAATTAAATCATCATTGTAATGACTTTGGTAGCATTCTTGATCTTGTTTTTTCCTGTAATATATTTCATTGCGAGGTGGATTTGGGTGATCATGCTTTGGTGTCGAAGGACCGTACTCATACTACGCTAGATATATCATGCAAATTCTTAATTCCTAGAAATTTATCCCACTGTAGTGAACCAATATATAAGTTTAAAAAGGCATTATTTGATCAAATCACTGCCCTGGCGGGATTGTCTGAGCGGTGGAACCGTGGATGAGGCTGTTACTTATTTTCACGAAGTGCTATCTGACGCTTTTAAACTATTCGTACCGCGCAAACGAGTCTTCGGGCTCGGTTTTCCATACTGGATCTCGATAGATACTATAAAAATAATTCGTGAAAAACGTAAGATGCACAAGAAGTGGAAGCGGTATAGAAATCGGTTCGACTATTTAACTTTTTCCCTTTTGAGGGTTCGCTCAAAGTTCCTTGTCGATCGTGATTACCGCAATTTTATTGTCAATGCTGAGAGCAGTATACGGCATGATCCCAAAAGGTTTTGGTCATTTGTTAGAGCTAAGCACGCGACAAGTGACTTGCCTGCAGAGGTTGCGTTTGACGGTGTCACTGCTACCGATGGTGCACATATCTGCGACCTTTTTTCTCGCTACTTCGGCTCAGTATTTAATGCTTCGCGAACCTGATGCTTCGTGTGGTAGCCCCCGTTTTTGCGACCTGTCTCTACAATTTGAGCAGGTTGAGATCTTGAAAGCTCTTAGAGCTGTTAACCCTTCCGGAGGGCCAGGTGGTGACGGTATACCTCCTATTATAATAAAAAATTGATGTGAATCTCTTAGTGAACCGTTATCAATCCTGTTCAATAGATCTCTGAAAGACTGTGTCTTTCCGCTAGTCTGGAAGCGGACCTCTGTGGTGCCTATTTTTAAATCTGGCTGTAGAAGCTTGGTCGAAAACTACAGACCAATTTCTTTGTTGCCCACTTTTGGCAAAGTCCTTGAGAGCTTAATTTACAAGCCTATTTTTTATTTATATGTATTTTTTTTGGACCCTCGACAACACGGTTTTTTTGCTGGTCGTTCGGTAGAGACCAATCTTTTCGAATATACTAATTACATTTTGCATTCTTTCGATGACAACTGCCAGGTGGACTCTGTTTATACTGATTTTAGTAAAGCTTTTGATAAAGTTGATCATCGGCTCTTACTACAAAAAATTGAACATGTTGGTTTACCCTACAGCATTCAACAGTGGCTTGCTTCCTACTTGGCTGATAGAACGCAGTCGGTTACAGTTAGAGGTTTTTCCTCGCAGACGGTGTCAGTCTCATCCGGCGTACCTCAGGGAAGTATTCTTGGACCTCTGCTTTTTAATATTTATATTAATGACATATTTAAGTGTTTTAAACACGCTAACTGTTTAATGTATGCAGATGATCTAAAGATCTTCTGCCGCGTGTCAAATCCTAGAGATTGTTCTGCTCTTCAGCGTGATCTATACGAACTTGCTTAATATTGTTGCACAAACTTCATCACCATGAATTATAGTAAATGCTTTACAATTACTTTTACAAAAAAGCCTGGTCCCAGCCGCACGTCTCTAAAGATGGCTAAACCCGAATGATTCTAGTTTTAGGTATAGTGTTAGTTCTGATGATAGTACTAATGTAAAACTAGAACTAACGCTAGACCTAGAACTAGAAAGTTTCGGGTTTAGGCGTGCGTCTTCAGACGCACGAATGTTTCTTGTTCTAGGTCTAGTATTAGTTCTAGTTTTATAGTTATTCAGCGCTAGGTTGTTGTATATTTATGGAACTAAATGTAGAACTAATACTATATAGAACTAGAACCATTAGAGTTTAGACGTCTTAAGAGACATATGACTAAATCCGAATGTTTCTAGTTCTACGTGTAGTGTTAGTTCTAGTTTTAATTACTCAGGCCTGCGATCAAAAACCTTTTTTGAAACTGAAAGGCGATCTTTATTGATTTATGGGTGCTGAATCCGGGAAAAATAATGAAAAATGTTCATCACTCTTAGTTTTTTCCGCAAATTTAAGTTATTTTTGGATGTCTCACAAATTTTAAGTTGAAAATCAGCATTACGCGTTATTCATACAATAATTATTACGTCTGATTGATTATAATCAATGTCAAACAGTCTCTGACTTATTCCTAGTATAAGCTATTCGCGTTGAATTGCACGGTATAGCTATCCTGTGCCGTATACCGTTACTTATGCTATACGCCGGTATTGTAAGACGTTTATTCTACCAACATTTAGTTATTCTTGGTATACGGAGCGGTATAAACTGTTTTGTAAGATCGGCCCTTAGAAGTTTGAACATATCCGACGCATTATTTATGCTGAGATAAGTTTGAAAAATCAGTAATAATTTTTTTTTCCTCTTTCTAATCTTATTCGGGGACATACTGTATAGTAGAATATAGTGGTTTAATAGCAATAGTAATAGTTTATTATTACTATGGTTTTTCAAAGGGATTTGATTACTTTGGATATTCAAGGTTTGACAGTTCTATTTGTTTTATTTCAAAGAAACTGGCTTCTTATGACAGTAATCACTGCATAAGTCATTACGTGTTTCAACGTAGTTGAAGCTTTTCTATATTGGTTAATAAGTCATCACCACTGTATAGATTGGAACGACGGGTTTGTTCCTGTGTCCCGTTTCGATGAAATCGTTTGTTATTTGTGTCGTTCGACAAATGTAGCGTACGTAAAAAGACGTAAGAAAGCTACATTTTTAAGAAGAATTTTAACAATTCCGATAAAAGAATTGCCCGAAAATGAATGCAAATTGGAGGTTGGCACGCCAATGTATCCCTATCATAAGAAGACCAAAATGTGCTCCTTGTCGAATGTTTTTTATTTATTTTCATACGTATTCAAAAATCTGTAGCTATATCTAAAGGAATTTGCGGTTTGGTTTAAATTACCGTTGAAGTATAGACTCCCAGGCTGGGATCCTCCATCCAATATCTATTGGGTCTCTCTTCATTGATACATCTACCTGGCTAAGCTACCAACCTCTTTCCCTCCAAGTCTTCCTCCGCTATAAAATGAATATACGTATGCATAAACATAATTTTAAAATTAATTAAATTATTATGGGGCTTTTTTATTGTCAAATATTCGTTTCAAAATCCTATTATGGATATTATGGCTTCCATTTTGCTAGAGACATCTTGTTTGTAATGTTCTTGTAGTTCTGTATCCTTCTCTTACCTCCATTTGCTTCTACAGTATGTCCACGGAAAAGGTGTTGAATAGGAAAAACCTTTTTATTTTTAATTTTATCGAAAAAAGTTAATGTTGATAAAAAGTTTTGTTTTAGTTCTTAGCGGTGTTCAGAAAATTGAAAAAGCTTTAAATGATACAAGAGTAAAGTGCATTTATTTGAGAAAATAAGGAAATAAGTTACTAGGAAAAAAAATTATTCAAAACGGTAAGACAAAGTCGGTAAATATACTGAGAGGACTCTAGATTGCATGAAGAAGTTTTACCATGATCTGGAAAAATGTAAAATCATTACCAAATGCCAGGAACTTTCCTGAGTTTCAAGAAGATATCAGAAATTGAACTGAATTGATGCCATGCTCTAAACAAAAGTCTGGAATTGCTCTGGTTAGACTTCAAAACGTTCTTGAAGAGTACAAAACACTTCCCCATAAAATGATGTGGTACTTGATATTTGAAGATCCCGACTGCATGTAAGCAACATTTCCATTATATTTATCTTTAGTTATAATACTGGAAAAACATAAATCTATTACCAAATGTCGGGAACTATTCTGGACGAGTCTAAATTTCAAGAAAATATCAGAGATCGCACTAAAATGATGCCATGCTATAAACAAAAGTCTGGAATTGCTCTGGTTAAACTCCAAAACGTTCTTAAAGAGTGCAAAACTCTTCCACATATGTGTATTGCTTCATCGTCGACTTCCAAAACATGATTAAAATCTGGCTTGTATGGATGTATCTTGTTGTGTTTTAATATCTTCTGAATTTGCGACTTTTTAACAAATTGGAGATTTTCAGCTCTTCTTCTTAATGATAATTTCGGTTGTTCCTCTACTGAATGTAATACCAACAAAGTGCTTGCAT
>NW_019280998.1:33625-44326 GCF_000648695.1 Onthophagus taurus
GTAACTCTATAATTATAACCTCAAATCGAAACGTCTTGTGAGCGTTGTCATGAATCTGTTAGTGTTTTCACAAGCCGAAAATGTTTTCTTTGAAAGGAAAATCATTAAATAATATCTTTGACAATGTTTGACATATAACCTCCATTACTAACATAACCTACATTTAAATGTATGTGGTGAAATAATCTAAGTCGTACGTCCATATCTTGATTCATACCATTTTAAAGCGATCTGTCACTGCCAGCTCTCGTGGTTTCTACTATATTAACAATATCAACTTATGAAACTAAATCTTTGAATATCTCGAAAATGGTTCATTTTCGGACCTATGTTTATTAGGCTTTTTTTGTTTATTTTTGATCATAGAATACGCTGATGCAGTTTTGTACAATCGTTGCGGGACACCTGTATATTATATTTTTTGTTCCAGATTATTCAATCGCCATTGCAACCTAAGCAAATATAGGAAAGCAAAAAATAAAAACTAACCAACCGGCGCACAATGTTGATTCAACCTTAATTACTTTCAACCCATTAAAACTACCACTAATACAGTATTATTACCTGCAATGGATTTATTATATTTATGATCAACCTGTCGTGTAAGTCACGTCAAAATTGACTATTAATAGCACTAGACGTAATTAGTTACCTGAATTATATCAGTAATTATTCGGTTTGAGGACAACTTTAAAAAGTTCTGAAATATGGAAGGAAATGAGCCAGGTATGTGCTATTAATATATCATCTATTTTTATCTGCATTCATACGATTAGAGTAAATAATAGGTTTTGAAAGTAATGCATAATTTTTGTTTGTTTTCCTATATTTGTCATATTCAGAAAAGGAAAAGTTACACTTCCAAGTGTTTCTAAGTGCCGAATTTTACACTATTTATTAGCCTAGAATGTGGTTTGTTTGGTAGAAAGTAATTTACGTTCGACTTGACATTTTAGAAATATTTCAACAACTGCATTACAAAATCATTTTCCTTCCATATTGTAAATTGAATTGGATTTTTTCTCGCAGGACCATCGGGATTTAAAACAGCATTACGGAAAACTGGAATATGTGGAAAACATTTTGCGAAATAAAGAAAATTATACAGTGGATGAAACTAAAGTATTCAAGCAGAAAATGTCATTATTTAAAAGCCAGTTTCAAGCAAAATGGTCGGATGCGTCAAAGAACCATCAAAAATTTCTTAAAAAATACAATGTGTTTCTGAAGGGCGAAACCTGGACGTCCGATTATATCTTTCAATGAATCAAGTGATCAACACTGCGGAAAAATGTAACATGTGAAGAGCTTGTTTTTGCAACCAAAACCAAATTAAGATCCTGTGGTAAAAGAGATGCTGCAAAAGTTCTGCAACAACTTATCGAATCTCCGAAACGGGCAACAAAGTACAAAAAAGCTTATGATAAAGACCATGAAGGTAATATAGCGATATTGCACCGAGACCTCGATATTGCAATAAGAATAAGATTTATTAAAAAAACCACTGATATTATAAAAAAGGAAATTGAGTATACTGATAATAAAATGAAAGAATTGACGACATGTCGACCGACATGTTGTGTCCTTACGAAAACAAGGCTTAACAGGTTATTGCTGGTTTCAGATCCACTCTTATCAAGCATTAGACCGAAAACTAGCAAGAACACAAAACCTTTTTCTAAAGAATGCATTGAACTGTTACTTCCAGGGGAAATACAAAGAAACAGAAGACGAAAACAGAAATTCATGAAACGAAGAATTATAGTCAAGTTGAGTTATATACAGGGTGTCCTGAAACTCAACGTCAAGCGGGTACCGGGTGAGAGGCCAACCCATACCTGTTCTGGTAAAAATGAGAAAAAATTCCATGTCTCTTAGTTAAGTGGTAATTGACATACTTTTCAAAATGTTAAAAATCGGTCCCGTACATCGTATCTTTAGGCAATTTAATAGTGATTTTTTTAATAATCTATTCCTTGTGAACCATGCTACTGTAGAAGTGACAAATCAAACAACAAAAGTCGTTAGTTTTGCAAAAAAATAAATTAATTTGATTGAGTTAAGGTTGAAAGAATTTATGTCTATTAAGTTTGACACATGATTTCTAAAAAAAGAAGTAGTACAACACCCTTGGCAAGTAATTTTAAAACGTGGCCTGTTTAGTCAATTTTCCAAAATACTTGCCATTTTTCTTGTCATAAAAAATTCATACTTTTGTATGTTATTTTTTACATTTTCAAAAATGTTTCTATTACCACTTAACTAAGAGACATAGAATTTTTTTCTTATTTTTACCAGAACAGGGGTTGGCTTCACGCCCGGTGCCCGCTTGACGTTGAGTTTCGGGACATCCTGTATATAAGAAGTATAATATGTAAAATTGAAGCAAAACGGTCTTAATTTATTAGTTAACATATGATTAATCCTATAGTGAAATACCTACATATGTATGTACCTACCACATATACAAGTACATAATATACAGGTGTTTCTAAATTGATGCAAAACATTTCAAGGAGTCATTTTTCAACAAAAATTGCGGGAGTGTTTCATATACCTTTTTGTTTAAAACCCCCTCCACTCCCAATTACAGCCCTCTAAAGTTAAGGGAAAATTGTTTTTGTTTAATACATATATCCCCGATGGAATGTACAGGGTGGGCAAATTTGGGTGTTATTATAGGCTATCTCAGAAACTATAAGAGATACGAAAAAAGTAGGTGCCATGTCCCGGTTTCTTTTTTCGAGACTAACCCAATCCCGCAAACACCAAACCTCTATCTTCTTTTGTTTTTAAGTTAAAGCCAAAAAGTCAAATTTTCGTGATTTCAAAAANTTGAAAACTCTGGAAAGACTGTGTGATCGCTACATTAGAGATTTCTGTCTTCCAACTAAACCAGTAAATCCTAATCAACACGCCTACACTCAGGGCAAGTCCACATTAACAGCTCTTCACTCCGTGACCAGCTTTGTTGGTGGAGCGCTGGACCTAAAGGAGTCCGCCCTGGGTGTTTTTATAGATATAGAGGGAGCTTTTGATAAAACAACTTTCTCTGGTATTAACGAAGCCTTGTTAGAGCATAATGTTCCACCGACTCTTTGTGGTTGGATAGAGAACACTCTTAAACATAGGATAGTTAAGCTTAGGGCTGGCGATGTCACTCTTCAAGGAGGAGTTACTCGAGGCTGTCCACAAGGAGGTGTACTATCCCCACTTTTGTGGAACCTCACCCTGGATAGCCTCTTGAACCGCCTCGCTGAAGCCAACTTTATCACAGTTGGTTACGCAGATGATTTAACCATTCTTGTCAAAGGCAAGTATATAAACGTGCTGTTTGATAGGATGCAAGTAGCTCTTAAATTGATAGACGAATAAAGACTCTCTGTGAATCCTAAGAAGACAGAGTTGATTCTTTTCACACGGATGAGGAAAGTTGGCAAGCCCAGAATGCCATCCCTTGCTAATACTCATTGGCATTGTCAAAAGAAGTTAAATATCTGGGCATCACGCTTGACAATAAAATGACATGGAGAGCCCACCTAGATAATAGAGTTAAAAAAGCGTACGTTGCATTCGGTCAATGCCGGAGAGCTATAGGTAAGACACCCAAAAATGCCCTCTGGATTTACACGGCTGTAATCCGACCTATGCTTACATATGGTGGTCAAAGACCCTACAGTCTACATCTACTGGTAGCATGGTTCATTAGGATTACATTATTAAAAAAATCACTATTAAATTGCGAAGATTTCTGACTATAGTACCTAAAAATATGATGTAAAAATGTGTCTATTATCACTTAACTAAGACAAATAGAATTTTTTTATTTTTACCAGAACAGGTATGGGTTGGCCTCTCACCCGGTGCCTGCTTGACGTTGAGTTTCGGGACAACCTGTATATAAGAAGTATAATATGTAAAATTGAACCAAACGGTCTTAATTTATTATTTATTAGTTAACATATGATTAATCCTATAGTGAAATACCTACATATGTCTGTACCTACCACATATACAAGTACATAATATACAGGTGTTTCTAAATTGATGCAAAACATTTCAAGGGGTCATGTTTCAGCAAAAATTGCGGGGGTGTTTCATATACCTTTTTGTTCAAAACCCCCTCCACTCCCAATTACAGCCCTCTAAAATTAAGGGAAAAATTTCTTTTGTTTAATACATATCACGATGTGATATGTATTAAACATATGAAATTGTACAGTTTGACTACAAATTTGAAAATTTGAAAAATAAACAGAAGAGAAGTGGCCCCAGCAGCGATCCCTGCGGTACGCCGTTTATTACAGGTACTCATTTCACCGTTGAGACTGACCGCCTGACTCCTATCTGTTAGGGATGAAGTAATCAGTTCCAGTGGTCTTGCACGTATACCATATTTTTCCAGCTTGGCAATGAGAAGAGTATGTTGAATGGAATCAAAAGCTTTTGTTAGATCACATAGGATCGCTGTTGTTTCATCTCCATTTTCCATAGCTTCCCAAACATTATTAAGGAGAGCCTCCACAGCATCAATTGTGCTTACACTTTTTCTGAATCCAAACTGTTTGTTGCTGAGTAGCTTATACTTTTCGAGATAAGATGTTAATCTGTTGGTATTACAGTGAAGGTCGAAAGCAGAATAATATGTATTGTTGTGCTAAGGAATGGAATAAGCAGCTTTGTTTAAACCCCGTTATGCAGAACGTTTATTGATTTTTCTTGTGGGCTGAATGGNTTAAAATATAAGTGAAAACGTACTTTTTCTCCAAACTTTCAACCCCTATAACTCGCCCCAGGGGCTTTTACCGCACGTATAAAAAAATGTGCGAACCTTATTTTGGCCCATTCTATGACTGTACCAAATTGCATCGAAATCGGTGAGACACAGTTGTGACACTTCCCTTGTAAGTGGCATTTAACGTTTTCCTCGCCTACTATAATTAAAATTTTGAATATTAATCTTTAATATTTTAGAATTAAAAAATAACGCTTATTTTTCCCAAATACACCATGCGGGCAATACATCATTGGAAAGCTAAAAATATGCTCTTTTTAGTAACACTATAATCTACTATAGTTTGTATTTAAAAAAATACAACTTTGTGTTGTATCTCAAAAGTCATCAAATATTTTTAAAATTTTTCAATGGCAGTATATTCTACTTAAAAAAGTGTCTTAAGAACGTATCAACTTCATTCTTCTAATTTCAAAAATAAACGAAATATGAGCATTTTTTGAAATCACGAAAATTTGACTTTTTGGCTATAACTAAAAAACAAAAGAAGATAGAGATATGGTGTTTGCGGGATTGGGTTAGTCTCGAAAAAAGAGACAGGGACATGGCACCTACTTTTTTCGTATCTCTTATAGTTTCTGAGATAGCCTATAATAACACCCAAATTTGCCCACCCTGTACACTATGAAAAATCCCTGTAATAAAAATATTTGTCATTATGATTTTATTTGACATCAGCCTACTTGACTTTTCTTAACAAATGATAACCAATCTGAATTACCTGTCAAATGAGTCTATGCTTTATTTTATTTTTTTGAGACCAAACTAACAATTTTGAGAGAAAATGTCTGGAGACAAAAAAGTTGCAGATTGAATCCCTTTATTTAAACCAAAATTTAAAATAGAAAAATGTAGACGCGTTAAAACCTTCTGATGCAAAGTATTATAGGGGCTGATTTTTTCACCCCCTTGTAATAACATTTTAGAGTTATTTATTAACAACAATTATCTGCCAAATTTCATTCTTCTAAACTCCTCCATAGTGAATTTATTAAATAAAAACAATTTTTTCCTTAATTAGAGGGCTGTATCTTGGAGGAGAAGGGGTTTTAAACAAAAAAAATATCTTCATTCAACATAACGAAATTAGCCCGTTTCGTACAAAATGTACTGTGGCTTTTGAGGTATTAGCCAACATAATAATACAATAATTATAAAATTAACTTTTGGCAGACTTTAATTTTGCGTCTGTTATGTTTGCTTCAAAAACAATTGTGTGGCAAATATAAAAATAATAACAAATGAATTACAATTTTATGTTTTTAAATGGAGCTGCTGCCACAGCACGCTACATGTACCATGTATAAAATGAGTTGAACCTCACAAGTTATAGTTGAAACAATTATAGAAACTCTATATCTTGTTGGTATTACAGTGAAGGTCGAAAGCAGAATAATATGTATTGTTGTGCTAAGGAATGGAATAACCAGCTTTGTTTAAACCCCGTTATGCAGAACGTTTATTGATTTTTCTTGTGGGCTGAATGGCAGTTGCAACCCAACTATATCCTAGTAGTGACTACGTCCAAAGAGCGCATCTCTAAGATCTGCACTTCTAGGTAAAGTATTCCTTTGAGACTTGAATGGCTGCATTTCAGTAAGAAACAGATCCTTAAGCCAGTCCTAAATCTGGATAAAAGGTTATGTGGAAGAAGACAATAACATAGATAAAAAGGTATTTCATTCTAATTTCTTTTCATTCATAATTTAAACAATAACTTATCACGGTGAAGTGAAAACATCATCAAAACGTAAAACGTTGATATATTTATGTGGAGTAAATCAGTCTGACGCGTGTTTATGATGAAAATTTTGTATGAGCCAAAGTTTTCATCCAAATTTGTGCATCTTAACCAATTCTGATATGTCCTCTATTTTTAGGTTTGACGTCATAAAGCACAATGGATAAATTTTAGATTTATTTGAAAACATCTTCGTATTTTAACGAATTAAATGGATAATCTAAATTTAAAAGGTCGAACTGTTCAGCGATTTATCGTTTCACCTACGGTTTTAAAACACCCAAGCCGGTGCCGTTGAATCCCACTGGGTTCAGGCTGCAAATAGCAGTCAACTGGTCAGATCGTGTGCCAGGAACAAGCAGCAAATTGTCGAGAGAGATTCTCTCGACACTACAGACAGTGATAAAGGTTAATCGCGACGATACAATATGAGTTTTGTGAGGAACATCTGCGATAAATTAAACGGAGGTGAAAGAGATACTATTGAAACGAAAAATAGTGGTGGTGAAACGAATAAAGACGTCGAAGAAGACGACGATGATTTAAGCGATGATGTTTCAACGGAATCTTCGGATACTGGATTTTTTGCGTCCAGCGGGGAACTTCACCCATCTCCACATATTTTAGATACAGATTGTTCGACGATTTCAAATTTTTTCGGATATTGGTGAGTTTCATTTTTTTGAGATTATTTTAAAGAGGGATCTGTCGTTGACCCGCTCTTTAAATAACCAACGTCAGTTCTTCTTTGCGACGTACTTAGCAACGGGTCCAAAAGACAAAACAAGAAACAAAAACACGAGCGTTACGTAGCGAGATTTATAAATATAGATATTACACTAAAAGAGAAAAAATATTTCATTTTGCGTTGGAACTAAAATTAATCGCCAAAACTAGGACAGTAGTAATTTTAAAATTGATGTAGAACAAAACAAAAACAAAACCCTTTGTCTCGATTAAAGTTATAAACAAATAAATTCCTAAATTTATTTTTAAATTGAAACTTTGTCAACAAAGGTACAAAAATGTTTTGATTTTTGCCTTCGTTTTGGGTTATTTATAAACCCCATTCGTCTTTGATGAGGAAAGCTGTTTATTTTAACGTTTATAAAATATAAGAGCACGTGTGCGATGTAAAATGTGTTAAATTCAAATTTGCAGGTATTTGCAGCTTGTGAAAATAAATAAAGCGCGGAGCGGTTTGCCTAATGAAGGTGAGATGGCGCAAATAATCGCAAAATCCTTACAAGTAATTTTAATATTGCGATCAAAATGTTTGTATTTTTAGATGATGAGTGTGCAAACTACGTCAATTCGCCTTTTATGCGTTTAAATTTAATTTTGGAACAAACTAAAAAAAAAATAATGAATTAAATTATTGTGGTAGTCAATAAATTTTGATATTGTGGAGTAAATGTTTATTACAACTCCCTCAAAGTTATTGATTTAAGTTAAGATGTCATATGTCATTATAGCACAGATAATTGCCGTGTGTAAGAAGTTTTTGTTACCTTTTGAGTACTTCATTCGCACAGACAATGCAATTCCATGCACAATGCACGTCTAAACCAACAAACTCTAGAGAAAGTGAGACGCAAAAGAGAAAACGTTTTAGATTCTCTGATGCAGATAGATTAAAATGTATTAAAGATTTTAGCTGAAGATGACCTTATAACAGAAGAAGAAGTATGGATTCGACTTCATGATGCTTTAATGTATGATAATTCCAGTAGGTTTAAGTCATGCAGCCTTAGGTTATTGAAGGACCACATAGATCAAGTTGCAAAGTTTCGCAAGTACGATTCTTAGGAGGCGACAGAATCTGGGAAAGAACGCTTACAAACTTAACGCCATGGGGTGACTACATGAAAGACCTGAATAAAGGTCCCAAATCAAAAAAAGAATCTGCTTCGCAACAGAGAGACATGGAGCTGGCTAAGAAAATACGAGATACAGCAATGGGAACGAATGAGAGCTGTTCATTAGATGAAGAAGAAATTAATGATGGAGAATGCAGTAATACTTCTCTTACTTTGGAATGTTCTGAAAAGAATACTCCTACTTCTTCTCTATGTATCACTAAGAAAAGAAAAAAGAAAGAAGTTATTCCTAGTGTATCTGTATATTTGGCCGAAAAACCAAGGTTGGAAATGATTTAAAAAAAGAAGAGTTAAAATTACAACAGCAGCAACATGCTGACCAAGTGCACTTACAAGAAGAAAGCCTTCGATTTAAAAAGGCTAAACTAGAATTCGAAAAAGTTAGGTGGGAGAAAGAAGCCGAAATAGAAAAAAATAATTTACTAATAAGCTTATTACAAACTCTAATAAATAAGAATAAATAACATGGTTTATCAAATAGTTATTAGTAGGTAAATAAATAAGTTGGCATACATAAGTTTGCATTTTTAATAAACAAACTTTATCTACTAAATCATTTTTATTGGTGAACAAAGTCAGGGATAAGACACTGAGAAACTTAAATCAACTATTCAAAGTTTTTATTCGTTGGTACAAAACCAACTTTATCCTGCATAAAGCTAGGTGTCCACTTGAGAGAAACTTCTGAGAGTAACTCTCGATATCTACTCTCAACTCTGTGTCCACTTGAGACTGTTTTAGCTCTCCGAGAGCTTCTATAAAACTTCCGAGAGCTTTCTCTCAGACAGTTCTCTCAGGACCGTGTCCACTAGTGAAATGTGTCCGTGCTATGGAAAGTAAAATTTATTTTCTTTCAGTGCTTGGTGTTTGTAAACAAAATTGCAAGTGCAATAGTGTTATACAAAATTTCAAAAAAAAAAACAAACTGAAAAAAATAAAAAGAAGCTGTTGGGTGAAATCATGGATTTGACGTAGATTAGAGCTGGGTGTCAACAAATATCAACATTCGTTGTCAAATTGTTAGTTATTTGGCATACTGGATTCACAAAAAAGTGAACTCGATTGCTTTAATGGCACTTATAAACGCAAACTATAAGTTTATTGTCGTACACGTGATAGCTTAATAGTGGCTTGGCAGTATTTTGGAAAATTATTAGAAAATATAAACTTAAACGCCTCAATTGCTGAAAGAGACTAGATATTGCTGGCAGAAGACTAAGTACTACTAATGAAAGACTAGATGTTGCAAATGAAGCAGATTCTTCTTACAGAAGACTGCACACTACTACCAGAAGACGAAATACTGTTGGTAGAAGACTAGATATTGCTGCAAAAGACTAGATATTGCTGGCAAAAGACTAAGTATTGCTAGTGAAAAACTAGATATTGCAAATGAAGCACATCCTTCTTACAGAAGACTACACACTACTACTAAAAATCAAATACTTTTAGCAGAAGACTTAATTTTACTGTCAGAACACCAAATTATGTTGTCAGAAGTTACTATTCATCCACAGAATTGTGTTCCGGCACAGTATGACACTTATAACAGTTATTTACTGTAGAAAATATTCCAATAATGACGGAGGTTCTACATCAAAATGAGTCGAAGTTACACTGCCATACAAGCATGTATGGGCATTCGTTAAAAGTGCTGCAACAAGATAGTACTTTCCAACAGGTTGTAAATACAATTTCTGATTTTTTTTGAAATCTAGATAGGCAAATTGTTGCACAAGTTTTCCGAAGCTCCATTCCACACATTGCCGAACTTTGGACATTTCTCGATTGAACCTGATTTGCATTTCTGACAATGTAGTGCTAGAATAGGGCCGTATTAATTGTTTCTTTAAAGGGTACCCTTCATCACCATAAATACAATATGGATTACCTGTTAGATTCTACTGTCCTTGCTACAAACTTTGGCAATAATTGGAAACAATGCTTTCCCTCATGGTATGGTTATCACCATAACAACATTAAGTTTTAAATACATACAATAGTTTTAGAAAGAACAAAAAAAATTGATACATTATATTCCATCATAGTATGTATGGTTATCACCATAGCAACATTAACTTTTAAATACATACATTAGATTTAGATGGAACAAAATGAATTTTTGTTAATTATTCAATAACTATAAGAAATATACCCCACAAACTATATATATTTGTTATCAGAAGAAAATAACAAATTATTTTAAGTCATAGCCAACTATGGTTTCCATTTAAAAAAATAAAGTTACGTCTAAAATCTCGAAAATAAAAGATGGGAAAAAAATT
>NW_019280998.1:44887-59494 GCF_000648695.1 Onthophagus taurus
TAAATAAATAAGTTGGCATACATAAGTTGTGTAAACTTTATTAATTATTCGATCAACACATCTTTTATGTACAGGGTAGTTATATAATTTACTGTGGAAGTGATTTTTAAGATACTGAAAGGTTTCATCTAGAAATCGATTGTGGTTATGTCTTCATTTAATAACCAATAGATTTCCACAAGCTTCATGTACCAGGTGGCCAAATAAGAAAGTCCGGAAACTTCTTTATATTCATCCACAGAACTGTGTTCCGGCACAGTATGACACTTATAACAGTTATTTACTGTAGAAAGTATTCCAATAATGACGGAGGTTCTACATCAAAATAAGTCGAAGTTACACTGCCATACAAGCATGTATGGGCATTCGTTAAAAGTGCTGCAACAAGATAGTACTTTCCAACAGGTTGTAAATACAATTTCTGATTTTTTTTTGAAATCTAGATAGGCAAATTGTTGCACAAGTTTTCCGAAGCTCCATTCCACACATTGCCGAACTTTGGACATTTCTGACTATGTAATGCTAGAGTAGGGCCGTATTAATTGTTTCTTTAAAGGGTACCCTTCATCACCATAAATACAATATGGATTACAGTATACCTGTAATTGATCTAGTATAAGGGTATCCTTCAAAATGAAAGCATCATGCCTTCGACCTGGATATGGCATGCTCGTATGGATAACAATCCCATTTGGCAATGTAATACATTGAAGTTTCATGCAATGGAGACGTTTATCATCTCTTTTTGATTTATTGTGGGTCTATATATTGCTCGAGCAGTTCCATCAATAAATCCAATGCACTTTATTAAAGGAGCGCCCTTAGCATGTACCATTCTGGCCAATTCCTTCTGATAATTTAACGTAAACCATGTATTTTCAGATATGTTAAGTAAAAGTGTGCCCCATTTGCCATATATGAGCTCTATTATCTCATTTAATAATTTACTTAAGGAGCTGTAGTGTAATCCAAATTCTTCCTGCAATTCCTTCAATCGCTTTGGGTAAGCAAACCTGCGTAGTAATAAGCACAACCCTCCAATTCCTTAAAAGTATAATACAGTTCACTAAAATTAAATTTCGCTACCGAATACAGTGTCTTCCTTTCTTTAACTGCTTTTTCTAAAGAAGTAAATACAAGAAAATCTTCAACATTATCAATATCAAACAATATGAGATTGTGCAAATCTTCTGTATACACTTTTGTCATTGTTGGTCTAGCACATGTCAATCTACATGTTAAGAAATAATTGCATATAACCACACATGTTTTCAATTAATAACATTCAGGTTATGTTTCACATTATAACCTAAAAGTGGCAACATAACGTAACGAAAACACACTATCGCAAACTCTTTATTTACACTATTTTCCTGAAATAACGGAGCCAATCAGAATTCGATTTTGAATTGTAAGCACCGACGTTAACCGCAAACAGGTTTTCAAGAAATTAATTTACGTTACGTTATAAGTTATAATCAAAAAATGGCCGCCTAACGTAACGAAAATACACTACCGTAAACTCTCTATTTTTCAACTTAATAAACATTTACATTAAACCCAATCTAATAAAATCAAATCGTAGTAAATTAAAAATAATTATTTAAAGTAAAACTAGAACTTTTCGGGTTAAGCAGGGGTTAAGGTGCGTTCTTCAGAAACAAGTTAAAAGTGTTAGTTTTAGTATGGTGGATCATAAATCGGAAATGTGGGAGAGGGTGGAAAGGTTTAAAGTGGGAGAAGCGGTAGAGTCGGATCACCAACCGTTGGAGGTGGAGGTAAAGGGGGTGGACGGCAGAAGGCGAGCGGAACTGGGGAGCAAGTTCATCAGGATAGACTGGTCGGAAGAAGGGATAGCATTCTACAGGGGAAACCTCGACACTTGACAACAGAAGATACAAGAGATCAATGGTTTGGAAGAACTTATCCAGGTAGTGGGGGAGGCAACACTGAAAAGGGAGTGTGTACGTAGGGGTATGATAGCGAGTGCAAAAAGGCGAAGAGGGAGGCGAGAAGGAGGTTAAGGCAGTGGAGACGGGGGAAGATAGGGGTGGATAGATATAGGGAGGCCAGGAGAGGATACAGAGAGTTATGCAGTAGAAAGAAAACAGAACTGAGGGAGAAGGAGGCGGCAGAGATTAGAGGGTTAACAAGGGAAGGGGAGGTTTGGAGGTATCTGAAAAAGAGAAAGAAGGGTAGGGAGAGGATAATCAGCGAAATACACATGACAGAATGGAAGAGTTACTTTATGAGATTATTGGGAGGGGTAGAAACGAGGCTAACGGGTTTGGGAGGCTATGAGGGAGATCGGGGAGAGGAGATAGCAGAAGAGGAGATGGAAGCAGTGCTTAGGGGATTGAAGAAGGGAAAGGCGCCAGGGGAAGATGGGATCCAGAACGAGGCATGGTTGGAAGCATCAAGGGTGGTGAGAGTGAAGTTGTTGGAGGGGATGAATAGCGTATGGAGAGGGGGTGGGATTCCGGAGGGATGGAAAGTGGGGGTAATTTGCCCAGTATATAAAAAGGGTAATAAGGGAAGGGTAGAGAGCTACAGGGGAATTAACCTACTAGACTCGGCATACAAGGTATACACGAAGATACTACTGGGAAGACTGGAGGAGGAGAGATCATGGAACACCTAATTGCGAGAGTGAAGGAAATATACATGGAGACTATGGCTAGGATAAAGGTGGGAGATAAGCTGAGCGGCGTGTTCTGGACGACGAAGGGACTGAGGCAGGGATGTCCGCTGAGCCCAAGTCTGTTTGCACTGTATATGGCGGACCTGGAGGATAGATTGGGGAAGGGGCAAATGGGTGGGTTGGTGGTGGGAGGTAGAAAGGTGCATATGTTACCATACGCGGATGACATGGTGGTCATGGCGAGAGAAGTGGCGGAGATGAAAGATATGATAAAGACATTGGAGAGATATTTTAGGGGGAAGGGGCTGGAAGTGAATGTGGGGAAGACAAGATCGAGGAGGTTAGGGAGTATACTTACTTGGGGTATGTGTTCAGGGAGGACAACAGGGACGGGTCGGATGTGATAGCTATGGCAAAAAGGCGAATAAGGTGATGGGACAAGTATGTGGTTGGGGGAAGAGAGTCTTTGGAAGGAATGTGGCAGCTTATGTTTGAAGGTCTGGTTAGCAGTATGATGTATGGGGATGGAGAAAGTAGGCAATGCTGGAGGACGTGCAAGCTAGATACTGGAGATGGGTGCTTGGGGTGGCGAGAGAAACACCGGGGTTTATAGTGAGGGAAGAGGTAAAGGTGGATAAGGTCAGAGTGGAGGCGGGCAGGAGGGCAGTGAAATATGAAGAAAGAATAGAAGGGAGGCCAAACTGCGGGATCTTGGGGGAATGTTGGAGGGAAATTAGAGAGGGAAAGATCAGATATGGGAAAGGAGACAGAGACAACTATTATAGACGAGCGGGCTACTCGGTAACTGAGATAAAACGACGAAGGGTGGGTAGGGAGATGTGGTGGGAGTTGAGAGATAGGGACCGAGATGTCCAGAGACAGGAAAGAAGGACACAAATAAAAGAGGGACGGTATAACGAAAGGTACAGGGACATAATTACGGAGGGGCTGCCTAGATACTTGTTATTGGAAGGAGATGAGGAAGGGAAGAAGTTGGTGGCTAGGTTCCGTTGTGGAAACGAGGTGAGAGCTAAGAGACACTGGATGGCCGATGAGGAGAGGTGGTGTAGACTATGCAGGGAGGAATAGGAATCGTTGGAACATATGTTGAATGGGTGCAGTGAGTTGAGGGAGGAGGAGTTGGACCGAGGTCATATCTTAGGAGAGGGGGGAGAGGGGAAACGATGGATGAGAATGGATGATTGGGCCGAGGAGCCGAGGGTATGGAAATGGAGGAAGAGGGTAGAGGCTGAAAATAATATATTTATAAGATATATTAGAATGTATTAAGGGGAAAATTGTAAATATCAAAAACAATAAAATGCTTATAAGTGTTAGTTTTAGTGATAGCCTTATAATAAAAATAATTAATTAGAATGAAAAAGTATTAAAAAAATGTAATTTGATGACGTAGGTATTTAGCGAATGGTTCAAAAATAACCAAAGGAGTTTGCGTTCGCGATACTCGAGAGTTAAATTTCGCACTCCGCTCAAGAATAGGAACGAATCTCTCGCAGTATCTATTTTAAAACTACCCAAAAATCCCCACCCACGCAATTTTTTTTTCCTCAAATTCGATTTCGCTAACCCAACTAATAAACATCGATTATTTGAATTCAGTCAAAGTAGATCGGTCTTTTAGTCAAGATCGGACTTTGACGATGACTCAAAAAGAAACAAATCGGTCACAAAACTCTCGTTTTTAACTCTCTCGCTATATATAAACGAGAAGCTCGTCGTGAAATAGAATTATACAGGAGAAGTTTTAGTGCAGTTGGGACTTAGCCGTCGAAAGGAAAGGTTTTTAGAAAAAAAAATGTTTAGTTTTTTTCGTAAATCGAAAAAAGATCTGCGCGAAAAAAGAGATAATAAAGAGTTACAAGAGGAGCCAAAACGGCCGGTTAAAAATACGCAATGTCAAATATTAGAAAATACACCGCAAGGTGTACGAAATAGTTTCGGGGACGACAGTGACAGTGTTGGTAGCGGTGATAATTACGATTCGACGACGAAAATTTCGAACGAAACTCAAAGCAACGAATTAAAAATGTCGAAAAGAATGGTTCAAAACGGGGATGTGTGTCCGAAAAGTGTTACTCCGAGACAATCGCCGATTAGTGTGAAACCATGTGGACATGGAACGGTAGCGATTTCGCCTAAAATTCCAGTACCGGTTAAGAAAAGGCAACAAAACGATACGCCACCAGACAGCCCGAAAATAGAAATCGGCAATAAAAGAAAGCTAAGTGGCAATTTATTGGTCCCTGTTCAATGTAATGGTTTTGACACTCAACCTGTAGATGCTCCAGACAATGTGGGATTTAAAAAGATACAAGAAGAAGGAATAAAGTATGTTTTAATTATAGTTCAAATTTTTTTTTATTTCATCTTCTTCATAGATGAGATTGAGAGAATTTTATTGCAAGTTTTTTCGCATGATAATATTGAAGTTATATCACACCATTATTAAATTGAAACAATTGTTACTAACATTTTTACAAGTTTTGAAGATTTCTTCGATTTCATAACGAGTCTACGATTTTCATGAAAATTTTTTGTAATAATATTGAATGTAAGACGCGGAATTTGTTGTTTGATTAATTTAGTAGTGAGTAATCTGGGGTTTGAAGCAATAATGCCATAAAACTACATTGTGGCTATCTCGCCATCTTGGAAAAGATGAAGCAGCTACATTGCTAAAACGGAAGTCCCGATGTGTTGCTGATTTTGAAATAAGGTACAAGAAGGTAATAAGGGCCACCTAAGAATTTTTTTTAATTTGTCAACAGGCCTACATACCGAAGACGGTGCATACGTCCCGTCTGAAATAGCTCGAGGGTTGAAAGGGTATATGCCAGTAACTCTAAAGCCACTGGTAATGTTGGCTACGGACATACACTTTTTCCATACCGGTGTAAAGATAGGTGAAAATCTGTCTTTAGTCATCTTGTGTTTGATCCCAATACGTCATCAACTCCTCGTCCCAGAAATGTTCAAAGGACCTAAACACTGCTCGATCCAGCGGCTGCAATTCATGGGTGGTATTGCTAGGTAAACAAAACAGAAGAATCTCCAATTCTTCAGCCTTCTGTGCAACCATCATATCAAGATGCGACGTAGCACCATCAAAAATCAGAACAACTTTGCCTGTGGGTTTGTACTTTGCAAAATGTTCTAGCCATTTGCAAAACAGTTCGGTGGTCATACTACCTTTTGGGCTCATTAACACAGTTGACCCAGCAGGAAGACCATCTTGAAAAGTAGGTTTCTGACGTATGCCCTTAAAAAGAATCATGGGTGGTATTGCGTTACCCAAAGCGTTAACGCATGCCCCAACAGTTGAGTTTTCCGCATGTTCTTGGGCTACAAGATGAACTCTTTTGGTTCTTTTTAGGGCCAACACGGATTGCTGATGATGCAATGTTAAGCGGCAGCCCTTTTCATCCATATTGAAAATTCGCTCAGGTGTATGTAACATTTTATTCTTTTCAAGAGTGAATCGTAATTTTCTGAAATAATCGTTAACAATGAAACGAATTAATTTCTGAGCTCTTGTTGGATTCATACACTGTGCGCGACGCTTACTTAAACGTGGGTGACGTTTTAGGAAGGCGCTGAACCAATCCTTTCCAAGAATTTGGTTATTTTTCTTTTTTTTCAAGTTAATTCCGTTTGCCTTAATGAAACTGTATACATTTCTCCGAAGTGATTTAGGTGTCAAGGGTATACCAACTTCCGCCAGTCGGATTATTCTGTTTTCTAGATCTTCCTCCTGTTGCTTTGATAAAATTGGTTTCCTTCCCAATGATCTTTCTGTAGATCCACTCTGCATACGAGCTCTTAACGTACGCGGCGGAATTCCCGAACGCCTTTCAACTTCCCTCTGGGAAAGTCCTTGTTGAAGGAGTTGAAGGGCTTCTTCCATCATTTCTGAGGTCCAATTGGCTCGGATACCTCTACACGGTTTTCCCATCTAAGTATCAAAACACAGTTTCGGAATGTTAGCGTGTTGTAAAATAAGGCCTAACTGCCTAGAAATACGGCCCAGGGTTGCTTTCTGTTAATAAGGCCCGGGCGTTATTTCCACACAAGTAGCGTTAATCAGAAAAAATGTTTGCGCGGAAACCACACATAACCTAACATTAGCAATATTAGCAATCATAAGCATATTTAATGCCCTTTCATTGCCACCAAGTGTAAAATATGTAATTACTTACGTTACAGGCTCACAAGTCGACACTCTCGACAATGACTTATAAAACCAATAGCTTATAAATCTTCGCTATCACTACCACATGAACGGTTACCCTAACAAACGCAATTATAATCGTGACAACAATTACATATATTTGTGCTTCGTCTTGACTCGAATGCTGGCCTCGTTTATGCTTGTTGGCGCGATTTTCGAACATGGGCCTTATTATCAGCCGGGCCTTATTACCCTCTTGTAAAAAAACGTGATATTATGACGTTATACGCCATTCTGAACCATGTTTGAACTTTCTATCAGTTTTGGTTCCGATAATTCTGTCCACCATATATGTGATATTCAGGGGCCAAATGTCGTATTGGAGCATGTTGGAGATAAAAAACAAAATGCGTTTTTGTACTTATATTAAGTTTTTTGGGCAACCCCAGCAGCAAGTCCCAGGTAGCGCGGTGAATCTAACTCTGGGAATGCAGAATAATATGTCTTCGAAAAAACATTTTATTGAAACAACTTATCCTGTAACTAAGATAAGTTAAAGTCAGTAAGGTTGCGCTAAAATACAAATTCTAAAATATTATTGAACCTAACACGGAATTTTATTGAAATTTCACTAAAACCTCAATAATTCCATGTAATAATCTTGAATTTTCAGATTATTTTTAATAAATACATATAAAATTACAAGAATTGTGAATATAACTTCCACAACTTCATGGAATTTTATTTAGATTTCAAGAATTTTGTGTTTTCTGAAAAATTTTATTGCTAATTTAGTAATTTTGATTGATTTTACTACAATTTTAAGAATTTTGGGACGTTTGATCAAAATTCCATACAATAATATTGAAGTTTGAACGTATTTTTTGTTGAATTCGATAAGAAATTTATGATTTGTGTATTTATTTACCCTAATATATTAAAATTGTAGCTAATTTCTACATTTTCTAGTAGAATTTAAATATATCAAGTATATTCTTATTATATATTTTTTATGGAACTATATACAAATTCTAGAATATTGTTTATTTTTAATATAGCCAAAATGGAATTTTATTGAAGTTCCACCGAAACTTCAAGTATTTTCTACAACTTTGAGTGTTTCGTGAAGTTTTATCAAAATTCCATGCTATAATGTTGTATTTTAAGACTATTTTTGATCAGTCAAACTAAATCAGTCTTACTAAAGAAGGAAGTAATAACGCTGTGATCCGATGTGTTGCTGATTTTTAAATATACTAAGTTTTTTGGGCAACCCCAGTAACAAGTTCCAGGTAGCGCGGTGAATCTAACCCTGGGAATGCAGAATAATATGTCTTCGAAACAACATTTTATTGAAACAACTTTTCCTGTAACTAAGATAAGTTAAAGTCAGTAAGGTTGCGCTAAAATACAAATTCTACAATATTATTGAACCTAACACGAAATTTTATTGAAATTTCACTAACACCTCAATAATTCCATGTAATAATCTTGAATTTTCAGATTATTTTTAATAAATACATATAACATTACAAGAATTGTGAATATAACTTCCACAACTTCATGGAATTTTATTTAGATTTCAAGAATTTTGTGTTTTCTGAAAAGTTTTATTACTAATTTAGTAATTTTGATTGATTTTACTACAATTTTAAGAATTTTGGGACGTTTGATCAAAATTCCATACAATAATATTGAAGTTTGAACGTATTTTTTGTTGAATTCGATAAGAAATTTATGATTTGTGTATTTATTTACCCTAATATATTAAAATTGTAGCTAATTTCTACATTTTCTAGTAGAATTTAAATATATCAAGTATATTCTTATATATATTCTTATTATATATTTTTTATGGAATTTTATTACAAATTCTAGAATATTGTTTATTTTTAATATAGCCAAAATGGAATTTTATTGAAGTTCCACCGAAACTTCAAGTATTTTCTACAACTTTGAGTGTTTCGTGAAGTTTTATCAAAATTCCATGCTATAATGTTGTATTTTAAGACTATTTTTGATCAGTCAAACTAAATCAGTCTTACTAAAGAAGGAAGTAACGCTGTGATCCGATGTGTTGCTGATTTTTAAATGTACTAAGTTTTTTGGGCAACCCCAGCAGCAAGTCCCAGGTAACGCGGTGAATCTAACTCTGGGAATGCAGAACAATATGTCTTCGAAAAAATATTTTATTGAAACAACTTATCCTGTAGCTAAGATAAGTTAAAGTCAGTAAGGTTGCGCTAAAATACAAATTCTAAAATATTATTGAACCTAACACGGAATTTTATTGAAATTTCACTAAAACCTCAATAATTCCATGTAATAATCTTGAATTTTCAGATTATTTTTAATAAATACATATAAAATTACAAGAATTGTGAATATAACTTCCACAACTTCATGGAATTTTATTTAGATTTCAAGAATTTTGTGTTTTCTGAAAAATTTTATTGCTAATTTAGTAATTTTGGTTGATTTTACTACAATTTTAAGAGTTTTGGGACGTTTGATCAAAATTCCATACAATAATATTGAAGTTTGAACGTATTTTTTGTTGAATTCGATAAGAAATTTATGATTTGTGTATTTATTTACCGTAATATATTAAAATTGTAGCTAATTTCTACATTTTCTAGTAGAATTTAAATATATCAAGTATATTACAAATTCTAGAATATTGTTTATATTTAATATAGCCAAGATAGAATTTTATTGAAGTTCCACTGAAACTTCAAGTATTTTCAACAACTTTGAGTGTTTCGTGAAGTTTTATCAAAATTCCATGCTATAATGTTGTATTTTAAGACTATTCTTGATCAGTCAAACTAAATCAGTCTTACTAAAGAAGGAAGTAACGCTGTAATCCGATGTGTTGCTGATTTTGAAATATACTAAGTTTTTTGGGCAACCCCAGCAGCAAGTCCCAGGTAGCGCGGTGAATCTAACTCTGGGAATGCAGAATAATATGTCTTCGAAAAAACATTTTATTGAAACAACTTATCCTGTAACTAAGATAAGTTAAAGTCAGTAAGGTTGCGCTAAAATACAAATTCTAAAATATTATTGAACCTAACACGGAATTTTATTGAAATTTCACTAAAACCTCAATAATTCCATGTAATAATCTTGAATTTTCAGATTATTTTTAATAAATACATATAAAATTACAAGAATTGTGAATATAACTTCCACAACTTCATGGAATTTTATTTAGATTTCAAGAATTTTGTGTTTTCTGAAAAATTTTATTGCTAATTTAGTAATTTTGATTGATTTTACTACAATTTTAAGAATTTTGGGACGTTTGATCAAAATTCCATACAATAATATTGAAGTTTGAACGTATTTTTTGTTGAATTCGATAAGAAATTTATGATTTGTGTATTTATTTACCCTAATATATTAAAATTGTAGCTAATTTCTACATTTTCTAGTAGAATTTAAATATATCAAGTATATTCTTATTATATATTTTTTATGGAATTTTATTACAAATTCTAGAATATTGTTTATTTTTAATATAGCCAAGATGGAATTTTATTGAAGTTCCACTGAAACTTCAAGTATTTTCAACAATTTTGAGTGTTTCATGAAGTTTTATCAAAATTCCATGCTATAATGTTGTATTTTAAGACTATTTTTGATAAATGCAAGTAAAAATCTATGAATTGTGAATGTATTTCCCATAACTTCCTGGAATTTCAAGAATTTTATGAAGTTTCGATTTAATTGCAAGAAGTTCGGCACTTTTATCGGCACTAAAAATTCAATAATTTTATTCCTATTTTAGTCATTTATATTCATTTTACTACATTTTTTAAGTATTTATGATAGAATTTTAGCTAATTTTTGAAATTTAAAAATATGAATTTTGATTTAATAATCACTCAGATTTTTATGGAATTTTGGTGTAAATTCTAGAAACTTCATGAATTTTCGACAATTCTGTGAGTTTTTAAAGTTTATCAAAATTCAATTGAATTTTCAGAATATTTTTAGGAAATATGAATAAAATTCCATGAATTTGGTGAAGTTTCGATATAATTCCAAATAATTTTATTGAAATTTCGAAAGTTAGCACTAAATCTTCAACAATTGTTATGCTATTTTGCTAATTTTACCTAATGATTGAAATTACAAGAATTTTTAGTGTAATTTCAAAGAATTTCATTGAAGTTCCACATTTTCCACCAAAACTTCAATAATTTTATTGCTATTTTGGTAAGTTTTATCGAATTTTGACAATTATAAGAATAGTATGAAGTTTTCTCTAAATTCCATTTAGCAATAATGAAGTTGCAACATATATTTATCGAATCGCAGGAAAATTCTACATAATAATATTGAAGTTGAAGAATTGTGCACTTTATATCATGGAATTTTAGCCAAATTCTGTCATTTTCCGGTGGAAGTTCAACTAAAATTTTGTTTGAAGTATAATTAAAATTCCATGTAATGATATTGAAGTTTTTGAAGCATATTTTTGATGAAACAAACTCAATTTCAGCAACTCACAAAATATTAACAAGAAATCTATTTATAAATCCGAGCTGCATTACAATACCACAACACAAGCTACAAAGATATCCCTCTATAATTACGTTGAAAGACGTTCAGAAACGAACAATTCAAAATATCTTTTCAAAAATAGCCGCGACCTCAACCTCGTTTAACAAATTATTTGTAAAAGATTCGATTTTACGAACGCACCTGATTATTCCAATAAATATTTTCACCTGGATAAAAGTTAAGGTTAGAGTTAGAGCCAAGATTATAGTGATTAAGAATCGCGGGCCAAGTTATGTTATTAACGAGACCATAAATACATAAAAGTATAAAACAATTATGTAACATTAATTTTTCCAATCGTTACGCTTTATTTTTAAATCGGTAAAAACACCCAACTCGAATGTTTACATAAAAAAGCGTGAATGAAAACGAAAATCACCCATTTTTTTTGTGAATGTGATAAACACGTCATTTCTTTGATGTAGTTATAAAAAGAAAATCTTTATGGTTATTGAAAAAGAAAAATATTTATGTTAATAATAATTTATGTTTACAGGAAAAACCTTATAAACCAAGAAGCGAAATTTCAAAAGCAACTCAACGAACTAAATCAACAAGTTGCACAAAGAGATGCTGATGCGAGTAAACTTCGATTTCAACTTGAGGAGCTTCAAAGAGATGTTTTTACAAAATCTGCTGGACTTGATAGTAAAGATTTAATTTGTTTAATACAATTTAATTAAATTAATTTTAATTTTTAGGGCTTCAATCGGAACTTCAAGCAGCTCACAAAGAATCCGATACACTTAGGGCGAAGTTGAAACAAATCGAGGATGAATCGTTAAGTTTAAAACAAAAAACTTGCGAACTTCAAGATGAGAATAACACAAAAACCCAACATTTTCTTGAATACGAGAACGACACAAAAGCGAAAATCGTACAATTAGAAGGAGTAATCAAAGATTTACAAGAAAACATAAAAAAATTACAAAATCAAGTTGAAGAATTATGCTCAGAAAAGGACAAATTAGAAAAAGAACACGAAGTTATCTTAAACGAAAAAGAAGAGCAAAAAAAGTTAATCGAACAAGCTTTAGAAGAAGCTTTATCGAAAAAATCGGATGTTGAAAAAAAGTGGGAACAAGAATTCGAGAAATTACGCACCGTTAACATAATCAAAGAGCAACAAACTTTCGAAGATTTCGAATGGAAATTAAGAGAAGTCGAACAATTGTGTAAGAAAAAATTACAAGATAAAGACAAAGACATTGAAGATCGATTACAAGAAGCGTGTAAAGACGCCGAAATTAAACTTAAAATGGCCCACGAAATCATGGAAGAAGTACAACATTTAAAATCGTACGAAACTCAAATCGAAGAGTTACGCGGGGTTACTCAAGAACAAGAAAAATGTATTAAACTAATGACCGAACAACAAGCGCAAATGCAACACGCCGGATTAATGTTAAAAGAAGAATCGACCAGATTACGGAAATTAATCGACACGGAAAAAGAAAATCTTCAACATATTCAAAGACTACACCACCAAGAACTCGTCGATAAAGAACGAAAACTCCACAACACTTTAGAAGAGAAAAAAACCGAAATCGCTATGTACTGGGAAGAAAGGCTTTTACACGAATGTGGGAGATTAAAATTCGAATTGGAACAATTACATAATGAGGAAAAAGCTTTCGCTATGGAAACGATAAGGAAACAAAAAGACGATGAATTAAGCGAACACAAAATAAAATGGGAAGAAAAATTACAGGAATCTTTAAAAGAAGTAAATTTAAATCATTTAAAAAAAATATTATTATTTAATTAATTTTAATTATTTTTAGATATCTAGTTTAAAAAAGACGATAAAAGATTCGGAAAATCGTTATCGATCGGAAATGGAACAACAACAATCGAAAACAGATAGGGATATTATGGAATTACGAAGAGTTATGGATAAAATCGACATGGTTCATCATAATAATTTTGAAAAAATGGTTCAAGTACACGAAGATGAATTGGGTAAGAAATTAATGAGAATTAAAATATTTAACTTAATAATAGAATTTAGAATTTATGTCTGTAATATAAATATATAATCTGTTAGAAAGATTAAAAGAAGAAAACGGTAGCAAGTTAAAAGAAGCCGAAACAGCTTATCTTGCAGAAATTTGTACTCTACGAGCCTCGTTAGAGTGGGTTAAAGAGAAAATGGCACAGGATTCGCAACAGAAAATTGAAGTGTTAATCGCTCAACATAGAGCGGAATTAGGTAAAATCATAAAGAGGGTTTAAACATTTTTTGGTGTGCAAGAAAAGCTTAAATAAATAAATAACAGCTTTCGCTAGATATAAAATTCATCATCAAACATGATAGTCTTTTAGTTATCATCCCAAATCATCATGATACTTATACAGGGTGAGTTATTAGTATCCCGGCGATAGTTGCTAAACAGTTTGAGAAAGACACAAATTTTTTATACAGGTGTCCCGCAACGATTGTACAAAGCTGCATCAGCGTATTGTAAAAATCATTAATTCTAACGATTTAGATGCAGTAATTATATGATTACCATGGTTATGATGAAGTTTAATAAATAATAAGATAATATTAAGTTAATTAATACAGTTTATTAATAATTTAACAAAACAAGTAACAAAGATTGTCGAAGAAAATCGTTCAACCAGCATAAAAACAACGAATATNTCAGACTACCTGCTTCTGGATCTAGTGCGCATGCCGGTTCACCTCTGTTGAGACTGATGCACACTTGCAATGTTTATTGTTTCAATGTTGATTTCTTTTGTAATTCAATGATGTCGTTTAAAAAATCCGTTTTAACTTTAAGTATTTGTCATTAGTTTTTTCTTTGTAAAATTAATTTACTCGATCGAAACACATTCGTTTACCATATTTATATTGATTTCTTGCGGGTGGTGGGGCAGAGAAGAAAAGCAACATAAATTTGTCCTTTCTTATGGTCCTTATTATTCTGTTTTTCTATCCGCGTAATATCGATGATTATGTGGAGCAATCCAGTCGCTGTGTTTATTTTCTTTTCTGCTTCGTGCTTGCTGATTTAATTCCATTTTTTTTTTGTTTCATGCTTTTGATAAATTTTTTAGTTTTTTTTTTGTTCTTTCTTATGTAGTCTGTTTTCTTTTCTTTTATATTATCGTAGTGGACACTTTTTTGGGATTTTTTCCTGTACGTGTCCCGAATATGAATAAATAAATAAATAAATAAATAATAGTGTAAAACTAC
>NW_019280998.1:60326-72830 GCF_000648695.1 Onthophagus taurus
CTGATTAGGTTTGTAATTGATTTTTGATTAGACAACTTATCGTAATCATAGTAACGACTTAATTATTATAAAAACAAATTTAAATTCATGATGTTAACAATATCAACTTATAAAACTAAATCTTTGAATATCTCGAAAATGGTCATAGAATTTTTTGATCATAGAATACGCTGATGCAGTTTTGTACAATCGTTGCGGGACACCTGTACAAAAGTTGTTTCACTTATACAGGTGTTCCATTTAGGCGTAATTGAGAGTATATAGATTTTTTAAATGGAACACCCTGTATATTTTATCACATGAACAGAATTAAATTTGTTTATACAACTAACTCATAGCGTTCATAGTTCCTGAGATATTCAATTGTTTTTCCAAAATGTGTCTATTCAGGATGTTTTTAAAAACGATGTAATAATTTTTTTTCATTTTTGCTTTGAAACTTTGTCAGATAATAGTCAAAGTCAGTAGGTAAATGATAGTATCCAAAGATATTAGATACGCTATACATAAAGCTTAGTTACTTTTGATGTTTTTCAAATTGCTTTTTCATAGGTTTTTTAAATGGAACACCCTGTGTATTGTGTGCTGGTTGAATTGCCCATCATATCTAACTTTAGTAGTTTTCCTGATATTTAGAATTAGTACTTAATATTATATTCTGTCTATTTTATATTAAAAATATTTGTTATTAATATTTTATAATGTAAAATAATTTTGCTGCCATATACCAGATTTTAATGCGACTTGCTACTTTATGGGATTTAAAAAGATGTGAGTAATAAAATATGCAATTGTTGTGCCACATAATTTACGACTTTAGAGAAAATAACATATAAATGTTAAGAGATACCTCAAGATCTTTTATACAGCTCATTAATGCTTGTAGAAGAGAAAATGGGCGGCATTTTGAACAACTTCTAAATATTAATTAAATTAATACCTACTTGTTGAGCAACGTTTAGTAACTGNGACTTAATTATTATAAAAACAAATTTAAATTCATGATGTTAACAATATCAACTTATGAAACTAAATCTTTGAATATCTCGAAAATGGTCCATTTTCGGACCTATGTTTATTAGGCTTTTTTGTTTATTTTTGATCATAGAATACGCTGATGCAGTTTTGTACAATCGTTGCGGGACACCTGTACAAAAGTTGTTTCACTTATACAGGTGTTCCATTTAGGCGTAAGTGAGAGTATATAGATTTTTTTAAATGGATCACCCTGTATATTTTATCACATGAATAGAATTAAATTTGTTTATACAACTAATTCATAGCGTTCATAGTTCCTGAGATATTCAATTGTTTTTCCAAAATGTGTCTATACAGGATGTTTTTAAAAACGATATAAAATTTTTTTTCTTTTAGCCTTGAAACTATGTCAGATAATAGTCAAAGTCAGTAGGTAAATGATAGTATCCAAAGATATTAGATACGCTATACATAAAGCTTAGTTACTTTTAATGTTTTTCAAATTGCTTTTTCATAGGTTTTTTAAATGGAACACCCTGTGTATTGTGTGCTGTTTGAATTGCCCATCAAGTTACCTTTAATTAATGATAAGTGTGTCATATATCTAACTTTAGTAGTTTTCCTGATATTTAGAATTTAAAGCATAATGTATAATATTATATTCTGTCTATTTTATATTAATAATATTTATTATTAATTTATAGTGCAAAATAATTTTACTGCCATATACCAGATTTTAATGCGAGTTGCTACTTTATGGGATTTAAAAAGATGTGAGTAATAAAATATGCAATTGTTGTGTCACATAATTTACAACTTTAGAGAAAATAAAATGTAAATGTTAAGAGATACCTCAAGATCTTTTATATAGCTCATTAATGCTTGTAGAAAAGAAAATGGACGGCATTTTGAACAACTTCTAAATATTAATTAAATTAATACCTACTTGTTGAGCAACGTTTAATAATTGTTTATAGTTTGTTGCTGCATTTCCTTCAAATAATTTAACAATTAAAAAAGGCATTTATTGTTCTGCCATTTAACGTATTTTAATATACAGTTATACAATAAAGTTTACATACACCCCAGAAAATGATAATATCTCAGCTCCTGAAATGTAATTCAATGAATTTTTTAAACGAAGGATATTAGAAGTCTATATTATTTTAATATAAAGATGAAACAGTTCGACTTGTGCTACGAAGTGAAGACTACAGCAGTAGATTTAGTCGCACGTCTCTCAAGACGGCTAAACCTGTATTATGCTNTCTTTTATACAGCTCATTAATGCTTGTAGAAGAGAAAATGGGCGGCATTTTGAACAACTTCTAAATATTAATTAAATTAATACCTACTTGTTGAGCAACGTTTAGTAATTCTTTATAGTTTGTTGCTGCATTTCCTTCAAATAATTTAGTAATTAAGAAAGGCATTTATTGTTCTGCCATTTCATGTATTTTAATATACAGTTATACAATAAAGTTTACATACACCCCAGAAAATGATAATATCTGAGCTCCTGAAATGTAATTCAATGAATTTTTTAAACGAAGGATATTAGAAGTCTATATTATTTTAATATAAAGATGAAACAGTTCGACTTGTGCTACGAAGTGAAGACTACAGCAGTAGATTTAGTCGCACGTCTCTCAAGACGGCTAAACTCGAATTATTNAAGTCTATATTATTTTAATATAAAGATGAAACAGTTCGACTTGTGCTACGAAGTGAAGACTACAGCAGTAGATTTAGTCGCACGTCTCTCAAGACTGCTAAACCCGGATTATACTAGTTCTAGGTCTTGTGTTAGTTCAAGTGATAGTCCAAAACTAGAACTAATACTAGAACTAGAAATATTCGGATTTAGCCGCACGTCTCTCAAGACGACTAAACCCGAATTATTCTAGTTCTAGGTCTTGTATTAGTTCTAGTGATAGTCCAAAACTAGAATTAACACTAGATCTAGAACTAGAAATATTCGGATTTAGCCGCACGTCTCTCAAGACGGCTAAACCCGAATTATTCTAGTTCTAGGTCTTGTGTTAGATTAACACTAGATCTAGAACTAGAAATATTCGGATTTAGCCGCACGTCTCTCAAGACGGCTAAACCCGAATTATTCTAGTTCTAGGTCTTGTGTTAGATCTAGTGATAGTCCAAAACTAGAACTAACACTAGATCTAGAACTAGAAATATTCGGATTTAGCCGCCGCACGTCTCTCAAGACGGCTAAACCCGAATTATTCTAGTTCTAGGTCTTGTATTAGTTCTAGTAATAGTCTAAAACTAGAACTAACACTAGATCTAGAACTAGAAACATTCGGATTTAGCTGCACGTCTCTCAAGACGGCTAAACCCGAATTATTCTAGTTCTAGGTCTTTTATTAGTTCTAGTGATAGTCCAAAACTAGAACTAACATTAGATCTAGAACTAGAAATATTCGAATTTAGCCGCACGTCTCTCAAGACGGCAAAACCCGAATTATGCTAGTTCTAGGTCTTATGTTAGTTCTAGTGATAGTTCTAGTTTTAGTTCAATAAAAATATACAACATAGTGTAGTCTGACGAAGCACGGCTAAACCCAATACTTTCTAGTTTTAGGTCTAGTGTTAGTTCTAGTGTTAGTTCAATGAATATATGCAACACAGTTATATCTTATGTTAACTAATGCTACCTAAGGCTGTCACTAGAACTAACATTAGACCTAGAACTAACACTAGACCAAAAACTAGAATCATTCGGGTTTAGCCGCACGTCTCTCAAGACGGCTAAACCCGAATGATTCTAGTTTTCGGTCTAGTGTTAGTTCTAGTGATCCAGCAAAACTAGAACTAACACTAGATCGAGAACTAGAAACAAGCTAAACCCGAATGATTCTAGTTCTAGGTCTTGTGTTAGTTCTAGTGATAGTGCTAGTGTAAAACCAGAACTACACTAGAACTAGAAAGTATTGGGTCTTCAACGCAACCCGGAATTTACAACGCACCTTCTGCTTAATTAACCTAAATTAACCTTAATTAACCTAAATCAAAGTGGAATATCCACACAAAATTCTGAAATAAATCAATCCACCTAGAAGTAGTCTAGGTAGTCTCTAGAACTAACATTACACCTAAAAGTAGAAACATTCAGGTTTAGCCGTTTTAAGAGATGCACGGCTAAACGGAATGTGTTTAATTCTAAGTCTAGTGCTAGTGTTAGTCTAGTTTTATTTGTTATTCAGCGCTAGATAGTTGTATATTTTTATTGAGCTATAACGGACACTGATAGACTTTTTTTTAGGACTGTATGTACTTGATTAATAATATCTTATATAGTCCTTATGTAAAATATGGAAATAATATAGACTTCTTACATGTTTTGTTAAAAATGTCATTGAATTACATTTCGAGAGCTGAGATATTATCATTTTCCGGGCTGTATGTAGACTTTATTGTGTCACTGTAATATTACTGATTTACAAATGACAGACAAGCAAAAAATATGTGACAAAAAAAGGAGAGAATATATTACGTTCTGTCACTTTTTTAAGTACAATAATGACATTTTATTACACATTTTTCTTTAAATTCTAAATATCAGGAAAACTATTAAAGTTTGACATATGACATACTTATCATTAATTAAAGGGAACTTGATGAGTAATTCAACTAGCACACAATATACAGGATGTTCCATTTAAAAAATTTAAAAAAAAGCCATTTGAAAAACATCAAAAGTAACTAAGCTTTATAAACACCTGTATAGTGTATCTAATATCTTTGAATATTATCGTCTACGAAAAGATCTTGTAATGGGCACATTTTGGAACAATTGAATATCTCAAAAATTATGAACACTGTAAAATAGTAACATATACGGTTGTATAAATAAATTTAGTTGTATTCATAATATGATAAAATATACAGGCTGTTCCATTTAAATGAATTTACGTACTCTCCGTTACGCTTAAATGGGATACCTGTATAATTTTACGTAATAGAAAGTGATGAGTCAAACAATTTTTATATAAAATATTTTTTTGTTTTTCAAATGGTTTAGTAACTATCGACCGCCGAGATACGAATAACTCACCCTGTATATACAATATTATCTTAAGGTGTTTTTATCTAACAACTAACATTAGAAATATTCGGGTTTAGGCCTGCGCCTCACTTGCTAATCAATAGTAAGTAGAAAGTTTCAAAGTCAAACTTTGATCACTCATAGCTCGAAAACAAAAGATCGCAACTCTTTTGTTTATATAAAAAACTTTTGTTATACCGTGTATATTGCCTGAATCGACTCATCCAACGATAAATGTTTTTCTGGATAATATATTTCCATCATTTTGTCATTGAAATAATGTATGGCTTCGATGCGTGCTCAAAAGAATTTGTGTGCAAATTGCAAGCACTTCAAGATTATCTGATACCTATCGTGTCCCATATAATCTGAGATATACTGCAGATCAAACAAGTAAGAAATTTCAATAACAAGAAAGAATGACCAGAAAATCATTCTTGAGTAGCAACAAAAAAATATCAATATTTGGGCAATCTCCGAGACAAAAAAGAAAGGGAGAGGAATGGAGCAGTATAGTGACTACGTTCTAATCTACTCTAGAAGACCAAAGTCTTGTGTTTAGCCAACACCCAAGCTTTTTCACCCAAGCTTATAACACGTCTTTTGTGAGCTTTTTTAGACATTAAAAACCCACAAGTTTAATTTAAATTAACTTTAATAATGCAAAATAAATCAAAAAACTTGATCATTAAAATTTGATATATTAATTTTTTTTAAATAAATTCATTTTAGATACTCAATGGGCAAATTTAATTCATCAGAAAAGTGAGGCCATCAAATTAGTCGAAGATGAATACGTTGATAAGTACAATCGATTGGAAGAACAATTCTACGCACAACAAAAATCGCATGAATCGAGAGAAATCGAACTGTTAAAATCGATAGATGCCTTAAAAAATGAAATAAGCAGCAAAAATTCGGCTGTGGATGATTTGCAGAATAACGTGGATACTTTGGAAGGTGGCGTTCAAGTTCTCAATTGCACGATAAGGTAAAAAAACAAATATGTATTATTAATTAATATTTAGAGCATTCTCAAGTAGATTAATTAGAATTTAATATTAATTAATTAATTAATTAATTATAACAGCGGCTTGAAAATGCTTTTAACAATCTCTATATTATTCGTAATTCTCTTTGTAATCATTTGTAATCGTCCAAAACTAAATTTAAATCTCGTCTAATTCAAAACTAATTTTATTTATTTTCTTTTCCCATTTTTTTCGTTATAGACAAACGAAGGAGTTATCAAAGGGCTTAGCCTTCGGTGTTTTCCTGTTAACAATCCTTATTTGGGTCGTAACACATTCAAACGTTCTCGTTTACATCACCATTTGGATTTATTTCCTTCACCACTTTAACATTTTACGACAAAAAGATAAAAATTCTTAACAAAATCAAAGCATTTTAGTGTTCGTTATCGTGTGCCTTTGTTTATATTTGTTTCTAATTGCGTGTGGCTTTGTTTTCTGTGTTTTTTGCATTTATTTTAATTTTTTGACTGACTCAAAAAATTCGAGTAGAAATCTTCAAAAAGAAATCGCCGAGCTCCAACAGCAACACGAATCCGATAAGAACCAATACGAAAGTAACGTTATGCAGATTAAAAAGCAATCGAATACGACGATAGATCATTTACAAAGAAAATGCGAGTGTTTAACCAAATTGTAAGTTATAATCAATTTTATTACTTAATTAAAATTAAAGTTTGACGAATTAAATAATCAGATTTGAGGAAGTTCGATCGAGATACGAACGGAGAGAATCTAGACAAGAAGATTTAAATCAAATTTCTGACCTAAAACAAGTCATTGCGGAGCAAGAAAAAGATTTGGCGTGTATTAACGAAGAAAAACGTTATTACCAAATGAAGTTGATGAGTTTGCAGAAAAGTTTGGAGGAGGATGAGGATGATTTTGAAGATACTAGGGATTTTGATGAAGATTCGAAACAACAACAATTACAACAGCAACAACAACATTCTTTAGCTATACCACCGACGATTCCCGAGTGTGAAGAAGCGTGATTTTTTATTTAAACTTTTTTTCTTTGAATTATTTATTTATCCGAAATAATTCTTTTTTATCAAAACGTTATGGTTATTGTAATATTTGTACATAATAAAATTATTAAAAATTCGTTTCAATTAATTACCTTTCAATATTTACAGTAGAGTAAGTTTTTTTTTCACTTGCTTATAGTAAAAGTCTATCACATATAACGTATATCGGTTATAACTTAATAAATTTTCAACTTAGAATTTATTTGTTGTTTGCTACCTACTGTGCAAGTGTGTAAAATTTCGGGAAATAATAATAATCATTTTATATATATAAGCTTTGCTATTACAATATCAATAGGGATTAAATACTGATAATATAAGCGAGTCACAGAACATTAATTTAGCAACTGTAGTTAATACACTGACCGGCAAAAAAAAACCGGCCACTAAAATTTAGCCACAATTTCAAAGCTGGGTTTCTCGCGAACCACTCATTCGATTTTGATGATTCTTTTTTTGATCGAAAGGTTGATTCTTCTGTAACAATCCTGCGGTAGAAATTTTTATTCGGACATTAATTTGAGTATATACGGGGTGCAAGAATGAGAATAACTTTTTTTCTCGAAATTTGTAATACCCTATGAGGTGTAGATGCTACAGCAGAGGGTGTTAACTGGAATCAAACGGTAGCCCAATCTTTTCTGAACAGTTTGTTTTTTTATTCACTCTATTATCTCTATTACTAACGAAGATGCAGTGTTTTAGAGCGAACGCCTGTGAAAACAAAACAAACAAGCATAACAAATCATAAATAAAGTGGAGCGCTAGGTAGCGTATGAGAGTTGTTTCGAATAGTAAATTGACAGTTGTTAAAGATGCCGTTGTCAGTAACTGATGTTGCCCGTATTGTTACTTTAATTGAGGATGGCAAAACTCAGCGGTACGTTGCCCATACGTTGGGTATACCACGAACAACAGTTCAGGATACCTGGAACCGATGTGTGGAAACAGGAAATTTTACTAGGCGGCAAGGTTCCGGTGGAAGATGAGTGACAACAGCAGTTGATGACCAATTTATTGTTCTAAACACTCTGAGAAATCGTAGAACGACAGTTGTAGAAACTCGGCATCGTCTTCAAATGGTGCGTGGGGTTGATGTAAGTGAAAAAACCATTCGTCGAAGACTTGCTGAAAGTGATCTGACTGCAAGAAGACCTGCCAAAACACAGCGCCTGCTCCAGAGACATCGGCGAGCACGTCTTCAATTTGGGTGTCTACATACGAATTGGGGAATGGAACAATGGGGTAAGGTGCTCTTCACTGATGACGTTCACCGGATGGTCGAGAATGAGTGTGGAGATGTCGTAATGAAAGCTTTGCGACCTGCACAATTTCGGAAAGAGTACCTTTCCATGGAAGTTCGGTCATGGTATGGGCGCGTATTTCGACGGAAGCGCATACCTCGCTCATCTTTGTTGAAATTGGCACGCTAAATGCCCACCGCTATATCCAAGATATTCTGCAAGAAGCTGTCGTGTCCTACTCCCATTTTATTGTTGATAGTAGACAAAACCACCACTCATCCGTAAAAAGGACTTTCCTCCATTGCTCGGTTTCCCAATTGACATGTAAGCGCGCAGATTGAAGATGGGCTCGTCGATATCTTGGAAGCAGCCTTCTTGCAGCCAGACTACTTCTAGCAAGTTTTCAGCAAATGGTTCTCTCACTGACATCAACAACATGCACCATTTGAAGACGACGCCGAGCTTCTATAGCTGTCGTTCTACGATTGCTTAGAACAATAAAACGGTCATCAGCTACTATTGTCACTCATCTTGTTTACACAGGCGATCGCTTTAAAATACTGCATCTTCGTTAGTAACAGAGATAATAGAGTGAATAAAAAAAGAAAATGCTCAGAAAAGATTAGGCTACTGTTTGATTCCAGGTAATACCCTCTGCTGTAGCAGATGCACCCCACAGGTGTGTCAACCTTAACTTGTTCCACACAAAGTATTCGTGCCTCATTTATTTCAATACCTAGATCTCGCTCAATATTCACAATGCCCTTAACCATACTACCAAATACAATCATTGAGCATTTAGAGGGATTTAGTTTTAAATTGTGTTGTTCAGAGTACTTTGTTAAACTTGCAAGATCAAGGTTGATCAGTTGAGCCGACTCCCTACATTTATCAATAGAAAAAGAGTAATACACTATATATATTTACAAGTTTTCATACTCTCATGCAGTTTAGATGTATAGATAGAGAACAAAATAGGTTCAAGTATTGAACCTTGCAGTACTCCTGTGCTTATAATCATGAATTCTGAGGTATTCTGATTTAACTTAACACATTGCGACCTAGCCTGCAAATAACTATTCATTAATCTTATTGATTTATCATCCAAACCTATATAATGCAGAACAGTCAATAAAATTTCATGATTAACAGTGTCGAATGCTTTACTGTAATCCAGTGTAATTAACACCGTCAAATAACCATTGTCACAAGCAGACAAAATATCGTCCGTAATACACGCTAAAGCACTGTCACAACTAAAACCCGTTCTGAACCCAGATTGATATTTAGGAAAGATATCAGACTCGACAACATGTTTTTGCAGCTGAGATGCTATTATTTTTTCAAAAATTTTTGATAGTGTTGGTAATATATTAATCGGTCTCAATTCCGACAAGCGATCAGGATAAATTACAACCGATTGCTTCCAACACTCAGGGACCTTAGCCTCAGTTATACATGCATTAACTATGTGTCTAATTTCGGGAATTATAGAAGGGCAGCAAAGGTTTATCAATTTTAAATTAATACCATCCACTGCACAAGAACCCGACCTCAGGCTGCAAATCACCTCATGAATATCACTATCACTTATTTCATTGAAATTTATTATTACTCGCACTGTGGATTTAACACATGAATTGTTGTATCCAACTATAATGTTATTATCAGGCTGAAAATGAGATTGAACAAAAAATGAAATGATTAAATTGACGTCATTAAAATGATCTGGTATTAATAAATTATATTTAGATTTGAGCTTGATCATACTATTGCTTTGGAGAAATTTCCATTTCTCAGCATTTGTTCTATTAGATAACTCCTGAGAAAAGTATGCTTGTTTTTCTGATCTAATTGTAGTGGTTGTGAAATTTCTCAAGGATCTGTAATAGTTACCGTTACTCTCTCTGCCCGTACACTTGTATCTCTTCAAGGCATCATTTCTTAATTTGATCAGTAATTTAATGTTATCAGTAAACCAGAATGATGTTGCTCAACGGAGCATGAAAATCTATTATAGATCGCAAATTGTGAAATACTATATAATATCGTACATAGTAAACCAAGGAATCGCCATCAAATCAGACATAAACATATCGTAATCAAACTTTTTAAAAGATCTAATTGTGCGACTCATTGGTTTCCTTATTTCTTTTTTGGAATCATATGTACAGGTGTCCAAATTTCGATGGGTTTGCACCGAATCTCAGTTATTATAAAATATAGAAAGTTGCGGCTTTCGCGAACCTGAGCTACTTTTTTGTGAAACTTACAATGGCGCAAACCAAATTTTCATAGCCCTCTTCGTTTTTGATATACAGGGAGTGTTTGAAATTTACGATTTTCAGACACCTTTGTATCTCGGCTATCCGGAAACGTAAAAACGGGTTCTAATAGATTTTTTCACGTAGAATCCAATGGTGCACGTAGAATTTTTGTAGTCATCACGGTTTTTGAGTTATAAAGAGTTAAGTATTTTAGAAGTTGAGTATTCAGTATTTGAGTTATGTTTATAACTCAAAAACCGTGATGACTAGAAAAATTCTATATGCACCATTGGATTCCACGTGAAAAATCTATTAGAACCCGTTTTTACTTTTTTACTAAGTTTCCGGATAGCCGAGATACAGGAGGTGTTTGAAAATCGTAAATTTCAAACACTCTCTCTATATCAAAAACGAAGAGGGCTATGAAAATTTGGTTTGCGCCATTGTAAGTTTCACGAAAAAGTAGCTCAGGTTCGTGAAAGCCGCAACTTTCTATCTTTCATAATAACTGAGATACCCTGCAAACCCATCGAAATTTGGACACCCTGTACAGTGAACCATGCAATGATCCGAAATATTTCTCTCCATAACTCCTGTTTGAACAATGTTTGCATCCTCATACGCAATAATATAATCAATCAAAGTCCGGGAATCTGCGGTAATTCTGGTAGGTTCATTAATTAACTGTTTCAAGTTAAATGTACCAATTACATCAAGAAACGTCTATAATCGTAGCCCATAACAAGAGCATTCACATTAAAATCACCCATACAAAACAATTCATCAGCTACGGAATAAATAAATAAATCCCCCAAGTCTCCGACTTCTATTTGATTCTTTGCTAAGAGCAATTTAAATGTGTCAAAAAGTTTCCATATTTAAAGACGAAAGCTGAAGAGTCCGAAAAATTACTAAATGCGCAAGATTTTCAATGTGCTTTACCTTTGCTTTNCCATGCAATGATCCGAAATATTTCTCTCCATAACTCCTGTTTGAACAATGTTTGCATCCTCATACGCAATAATATAATCAATCAAAGTCCGGGAATCTGCGGTAATTCTGGTAGGTTCATTAATTAACTGTTTCAAGTTAAATGTACCAATTACATCAAGAAACGTCTATAATCGTAGCCCATAACAAGAGCATTCACATTAAAATCACCCATACAAAACAATTCATCAGCTACGGAATAAATAAATAAATCCCCCAAGTCTCCGACTTCTATTTGATTCTTTGCTAAGAGCAATTTAAATGTGTCAAAAAGTTTCCATATTTAAAGACGAAAGCTGAAGAGTCCGAAAAATTACTAAATGCGCAAGATTTTCAATGTGCTTTACATTTGCTCTTCAACATTTACTGGTTAAAGATTCAGAACTTGTTGTAAAATAACTTCATCCGTTAGTTCTTCCCCAGTTGGTTCGTTCTTATCAATCTCAACCCATTCTGCAATTTCCTGATTACACCTAATACTTTATTTATTGTATCTAAGATCTCTTCTTCACTGATTTGAGATATTCCACCAGTTTTGACAAATCAGCGTTGTAAAGTTTACTTTACTCGAGACCAAGAGAGTGGGCATTATATTTCTGTTCAAAGTCAAAAATGTTGCAAATATGTTGCCAAAAACCAACTCAGTTATTGGTGAATAAGCTATGGAGTTATCTAAAAGAATTTGGGCTTTGCTGTCATTTGGCAATTTAAGTTTTTTTAAATTAATCCTTGACGGGTATGACAAAGTGGTGTAAAAACTAGTCTTTAAATAATCATCTGGCATTTTGTTGGACACTGTAATAAACAGGCAAAGTTTTAATATTCTTAAAAGTCTTTGGTTTTTTAGATTTGCCAATTACGGAAGTAGTAAAACTGTCAACTTATCTTTGTTTTTTT